>CAEGAF010105523.1:0-39478 GCA_903067075.1 Micropoecilia bifurca
ATTTTCTTGCACCCTTGTCCCTTGGTGGGGTCGGGAGTTGCTGGTGCCTATCTCCAGCTGGCGTTCCGGGTGGTAGGAGGGGTTTGCCCTGGACAGGTCGCCAGTCTGTCGCAGGGTAACATAGAGACACACAGGACAAACAACCATGCACACACACACTCACACTCACACCTAGGGCCAATTTAGACAGACCAATTAACCTAACAGTCATG
Organism: Micropoecilia bifurca; assembly: GCA_903067075.1. Taxonomy (NCBI): domain Eukaryota; kingdom Metazoa; phylum Chordata; class Actinopteri; order Cyprinodontiformes; family Poeciliidae; genus Micropoecilia; species Micropoecilia bifurca. The sequence goes on from CAEGAF010105523.1 coordinate 213, forward strand.
TTTTTGGGCTGTGGGAGGAAACCGGAGAACCCGGAGAAAACCCACGCATGCACAGGGAGAACATGCAAACTCCATGCAGAAAGACTAGGGCTGGGAATTGAACCCAGAACCTTCTTGTTGCAAGGCAACAGCTCTACCAACTGCGCCACTGTGCAGCCCTAGATAAAAAATAAGAGAAAAAAAATCTGACTGAAACCTGCAGAAAAATTCATCAAAACCAACGTAGCCCTCTAAAATGATGACTCTCGTGCTGCATTGTTGAACAAAAGGAGACAATAAAGACAAAGTGATAATATGACATCAGATGTGGAGGTGAAGAGCAGTATGTGATCATGTGACTCCAGGAGGCAGGAGCATCCAGTTCACTGTCTGGACACTGGATCTGTCCCTGCCTGCACCAGAACAAACACTGTTGTCACTCCTTGTGTCAATTATCAACTTCTGATAGGTGGCAGGACACAGAGAGAGAGTGTGTGTGTGCGTGTGTGCGCATGTGTGTGTGTCTAAGTGCATTTTCACACATGCAATTACTTTGTGAGCCGACAAGAATAGAGAAGAACAGAAAACAAACATCAAAACCTGTGCATTCACAGCTGAGGTTGTGATAATGGCAGCTCTTTTATCTGTAGCACATGGCGCCTACATACTCAGGTCTGTGATTGATTCACGGCGCAGCCACACAGAAACACTGGGGAGGTGCAGTAAGTGGTGATTAGAAAGAGCAGGAGGCACCTTGTTGAAATTATGGATCCTCAAAAGGAGTGTAGGCTGCCCTGATGAGTCACCGCAGCTTTGTGGCAGATGGTTTGGCAACAAATGTGGGCATAGCCGAGCATTTAGCCCAATCAAAGAGGAACTGTGGCCGTACAAAGCTCCACTTGAAGAATGAAAGTGAATAGATTTGATATAAAACTGAATAATTTCCTGCAGTGCAACTGGAAAGAGAATGGAACTAAATGCTTTGAGATACAGAAAAGATAAAGACAGAAGATGATAAAACCCAAACTCCCACGCCAATGTTTTCAAACTGTGAGAAACGGAAACAATTCTGAAGAGCTTTTATACGTCGTGTCCTGATTCTGAGCTGTTCTCCAGCCCATAATCAACCAAAAAGCTTGAGCTCCTTTTATTTTTGATCAAATAACGGGTGAGCCGAACAGCCCATCCATGCCCCAAAGCTCTCCATCATTTGCATTTCATTATCATCTTCATTTAACTAACTGTGAGGTTAGAAAATGTGTGCCAGGAGCTCAGTAGGTGAAGCATTGGGTTTAAAGTGGTTTGGATGCGTGATAATTACCAAAGTGTGTTGAACAGACATGTTAGAAATGTGACTCAGTTCAATTATTTGTTGGTGTAGCTTTATCCGCTCATCTTAAATGCTTAACTAAGAGAAAACTGGAATTTTTTTTTCCTTTTGGACTTTGAAGACATTTTATTCCTCAGCTAAAAAGTTTCTCCAGCTCTGATCATGTTGGAAACAGTTGGAGCTGGTTGAAAGATCATACCATTAAGGCCCATTAAGGCCAGATGAGTCACTGAATACGACTCCATCCTGTGAGCACTTTGGGTGACTTGAGTCACTAGAAGAACGCTTCCTAACACGTCGAGTCGAGTTTTGGTCACATGCATGGCTCAAGGTGTGACTGGTTGTGCAAACACCTGGGGAAAAGAATCAAAGCTGCACACAAATTATTAGAAAAGTGGAGTTGCCATCTCCTTTGTTTCCTAAGTGTTTTATCTTAAATGCGCCTACCTTGGTTTTTGAAGAATTTGAACATTTGTCTGGATGATTAAAAGTTTATGAAAGGAGTTCATATTTTCTGTGTATTATCATGTTAATAATTGGAATTCATAAATAAAAGACAGATTGTGTTTAAATAACAAGTATCTTGTGTCCAAAGAGGACAGGAGGAGGAATTTGTTGTTGTTGCCAATTGTTTTGGTGGCCCAGGCTTTTATTATACCTCCCAAAAAAACTCCAAAACTCAGATGGAGAAAAAGTATGTTTAAGAAAACTGGGGGAAAAAAATACAGTTAAACACTTGGAATAGTTTTCTTATTAACTTAAGCAATAAGTTCCTATGTGACCCTCAGTGTGGTCATGTGAAAACGTGTATTTGAAAGGATGTACATTTTTAATAATCTGAAAAACTCTAGTAGCCAAATTTGAATTCAATGAAATAATTGGGAAGATTCTTTCAAAGAATTTAGATAAAAATGGAAATTCATCACGGAGGCAAGTATAGAGCGCTGACGATGATGAAGTTGTCTGTCTTGGTTGTGCCTACAGAGATGCACAGCCAGAGATTGCAAGAAAACTGGATTTAGGACTAAGACAAACTAATAACAAAAATTACAAAGCTTCCACACGTCACGTTGCACTCGCAAGCTAGATTTATTTTCATCTGGCAACATTTGGTCCTCAGTTAGGTCACGCTGAATAAGTCTCACCTGGTCTTATGTCACTGACCACCTTCCCAGTATTTATAAGGATTATTAGTTTCAGTCATTCCTCATGCAGCAGTCATCCTTCTGAAGAAATCTACCAATAAGGGTAAAACTAATAAGACGGGACGGCCTTTCAGATTTTGGTCCTGTAGCTTTGGTTTGCTGATTCTGTGGACGCAATTGAAGACCTGTTAAAAACCGTCTTATTATATCTCCGGCTTTAATGTTACGGTGTTATTGTTTTTCTTTATATTATTGTAAACTTTAATGTAAATTATGTTCCACAGAATTTTATGACTTTGAGTCTGTGAAAAGTGCATTATAAATAAACTTTACCCACTAGATTCCTGTTTTGCCTTCTTCGCCCTTCACCACTTGTTCCCTCTAAGATTTTTCTTGCTTTCTGTTTCCATCATTTGAAAGTGTGAACTTTCGCTGATTAAATATTCACTTATTACCCAACACTGCCTGCCAGCCACCTGCTGCCTCAGTGCATTTCACTAGTCAAATCATGACATATACACGGCCGGGATCAACTTTTTTACCATCTGGTTGAAACTGCAGTGTCTGTCAAAATACGTATAATATGCATATAAAATTTTAATATGTGTTCAGTTTTATTTTATAGGGTTGCTTTGCATTTGTGTTCTAGTACAAAAAGAGAGAAGAGCTCTTTCAATAAGAATTAAATGCAGTCTTTTGGCAACCACGCCTTGACTTTTCCTGTTTTTAATGACTAAATATTTCCGAACATCCACATTTGTTCTTGTCTTGGCGAGTTCATTCATCACCGAGCACAAACAGGAGGGATTCATATATAAGTGGCGGTTTTTGATGTGAACCATTTGACCCTCCCCTTGTTAGCCTACCTCTGTAAGCAAAAGGTTTCCAATGAAACTTCCACATGAAGAGAGTTTGTTTGTCTGCTGCAGTTTATGTGCCTGTTACTTCTGAAAACTATTCCTTAAGGGCATAATAATATCTTCGAAGACTCATCGCCGCCTAGCAATTAGCTCCAGCTGCTGCTGAAGCCTCTGTCAAAAGAGGATACGATTGCATGTGTTGCTCCCATGTGTGCTGATTGTGTGTATTTGTTGTTACAGTCACTGAGATGGCAGCTAATTCTCCCTCTATTTTTATGAGTGTTGCTTTGACAGCTGGCTGGAGGTGGAAAGTCCTGCTGCCAGTGTGCTGGGAGAGCAGACACCACTCTCACACATCACACACACATGGTAATCTTTTACTGTTTCACAAACACACAGTTAGCACAGGCTCCCGCTCCAATCGGTGTTTGTGTGTGTGTGTGTGTGTGTGTGTGTGTGTGTGTGTGTGTGTGTGTGTGTGTGTGTGTGTGTGTGTGTGTGAGAGAGAGAGAGAGAGAGACAGAGGTAGACAGATCGAGGAGATGTGTGTGTCCAGTGCAGACCAGTATCAGGTATCAGGTTCAGACCAGTGATCCCTGTGCTAATACCCAGCTTTTCTGTTTTAGCTGCAGGGAGTCTTATGTAATCAGAGACTTTTTCTTTTTTTTCTTTTTTTTTCGGACTACTTTCACTGTCACCACTTTTTTTTGTTTTGCCATCAAGTCCAAAGTGATAGGTTGTCAGAGCATCAAAGTAAATAAGAACGCAAAGTGCAGCACTCACGACATATCTGTCTTTGTTGTGTCAAAGGGGACGGGGATGATAGACATGCAGCCTTCCAGCTCGAATGTTTAAAAGAGTCAGACGGGCTTATCAAACCAATCTGACTCTAAAATATGTTTGAACACACAAGCAAGTTAACAGAGAAGCATCCCAACTGGCTTCAGTGTTCAAACCTGGAGTATTGGCCAGTTTCTTTGACTTTACACTCAAAGGATTATCATTATACAGTCAACTAAATAAAATACCTGATTTCAGTCATAGAAAGCAGAATATTTCTCTATGTTCATATGCTATACACTGTGTTACACAAGACTCTTACACACTTTTATTTAAAAAAAATTTTTGTACATTAATTGTAAACTGTATGTGAAAAATCTCTAAGTAACTTTAGAGCAGTATAAAACTGGGAAGAGTTTGGTTTATTAAAGAACTGAAAGGACTGTGTGAAAAGGGTTTATCGCACTTCTGCAGAACAACCGAGTCACTGTCCACACAAAATTCACACAAAAAAAAGAGAAAAAAATTTGTTGCACTCACAAGTTCTAAACGCTAAAGTTCCTGACGTGTTTGTTAATCTTCACATAAAATAGAAACTATGAGAGAAGTATGTGGGGGGGGGGGGGGAAACGGCACGATTTAAGAAATAAAAACCTAAAAGTGAGATTTGTTATTACTTTGTGTGATTTTCACACATTTTGTATAATTCTTCTTACATATTGAAAATAAGCAAGAGAAGTAATGGTTTATGAAACCCACATGACCCGGAGCCAGAAAGCCTCACAGTTTCTGAGCAAAGAGACTTTTGGTTTTTCTTTGCCTTTTCACTAACAGGCCCAGTCCAACTATTCCACCTTTTAGCTACTGCTACATTTATGATGGTTTCTAATACCACTCTTACATTTATATTAATACTAAACTACATTATTTATTCTAATCGATTACTTTCCAATCCAACCTCCATCAAATCTCTCTTCTCAACGTCCTCTGTTGTTTGTTGCATTTGCACCTTTAGCAAAAAACAAATTCCAGACAAAAAACACGATTCTTGTTGTCTTAACTTGCAGAAATGACATATTTCCTCATCGCCTGTCAAATTACCTGAGCTGCTCACTACTTCAGATATACGTGATTTCAAAAGCTTAAAGGCCCTCTGCATCAAACTAAACAACAATAAAAAAGGTTTCTATAATGCATACATATGTTCTTAGAGACGCATTTTTATATGATTAATATCTCATGGCGCCATGGCCAAGGAAAATCCAAAAGCACTCCACCAATAGAAACATTAAATGTTGTGTGTCAGCTGTGCCCCTAAACCTTTTCAGCTTGTCCAGTCCAACAGGCTTCCCTATTGTTGTGCTCAGGCTACCTTCTGTCTGCTGTAAGCTGCTTATTACAGTAGAGATCCAAGGTACAATGTTGTCTAATTAAAGAGCTATTTCTGTTTCCTCTGGAGTCTGGATGTCATATGGTAAGCTCAATGTCAAAATGTTATATCCTTTTCATAAAGCACGAAATATGAAGTTCAGCATATACTTATGTTTAGGGCACATAAATAGTGGATCTTCCATCCATGCAAGATCCAGCTCTGGATATTAGCCGTGGAAGCAAAGAGGCTGGATATTCTTTAAGCTCAGAAGGTATAAATTTATCCACGACAATCAAGGGTAAAACAGCAGAAAAGAGAAAAACGTCTCACATCAAATAATAACAGATTTAACTGGATCAGAGTAGCTTCTGCTGCTTTTGTGGTCTACTGTTCGGCAAACTGGCTCGCTGACTGACTGAAGCTGACTGAGAGACACGTGAGGGCAGACTGAGACACGGGGACATCAAAAAGTGTGTCTGGTGTCTGAGGCGTGTTCACCTGCAGGTACAGAGAGACGCCTTATGTAGGACAGCTTTCCAACTGGGCTTTACTCAGACCTAAATATAGACGGGACAGAAGTAGGCCGAGCGGATAGTTGTGCCAAAAGGCCTTAAAAAGGAGCTGTGAATCGAGGTCTTTCACACAGTGAGTAAGAGTCAGGTTTGACATACTTACTTTGTGTTTTGACAACACGAGATGCAGCAGTTGTTTACTCTCATTCAAACGTTGCTTTGTTCATTTTGCTTCAATAAAGTCAAACACGTAGAAATGATCGAATTCTTGCTATTACTGCTGAAACAATTAACAGCAAGGCAGCATTTTGTACAACGGAGTGAATAAATAAATTCAAAAAATGTGTTTAGCCTTCTCTATGGATCATATACTAAAAACTACTTGAGATGTTTTGCATTTTAACCTTTTGGTCACTAGTGAAAAAAAAAGATTACAACGTTTATCTGTAAAAAAAAAAAAAAAAAGAATTCCAAAACAGAGAGTACCTTATTAAAATCCTTTCAACTTGAATGCAATTTAATGAGCTTTTATGTATTGTACAAGCACAGTGTAGTGCAGAATTGTGAAGAGGAATAAAAAGCATACCTGATTTTTAAATTCACATCAAAAAGAAATTTGTTTTCATGTCCCACAATCCAATTTGGAGCAAACTAAGTTGCAGATCTTTGGGGTTTCGTTAGATAAGCCGTAGTCATATTAGAGACAGAATCTGTTGCTCCTTCTTCTTCTAAAACTAGTTCCAGCTCAGTCAGATTGGCTAGAGTGTCTGTGACACAGATTCGGTACTGGATTTAACGCTGTGCTTAGACTAGGCCATTTCAGCGCACTGAATTATTTTAGCTCTGGTTGTATTTTTGGAGCTCCTGAGCCAGTGCCTCAGTTTCATCTGTTCTGCAGCTTCTATCAGGTTTTCTCCCAGGTTCCCCGTTTACCTCCATCCATCTTCCCATTTGACCAGAACAGTCCTACAGTCTGATGTTGCAGCTGCCATGTTTCATTATATGGATGCCATGTTCAGGGCGTTTTCTGCCACATGTTTGGTCAAAGATTCTCATGTGGATCACATCTAACCTTCTATTACACTTGTGACAAACTAGGACTGTTTTTTCTTACTTTCTTCACTTTTCCATAAATGCCAGGATTGGAATGCTTCTAAAACTAATGCCTTCCTTGCTCAGTTTGTTTATTTATGTGGATGCTGTTGCCTTGGTAGCATAGCAACTGGATGATGGATTGATGACAGCTCTATTAGACATTTAAAGCTTGGAAAATTGTTCTATTACCTTAATTATGCTTAAAAAATCTGTTATGCTGTTTGTTCACTAATGTTTTCTGGCAAATTCAGTTAATTTAGATCAAGATTAAAGTAAGCAAAGGAGGAACCTACTCACTAATTAGATTTGCTATCAAACTATTTCGGAGTTTGATAGTAAACGAGTAAATGGACTGTGTGCATGCAACCATATACAGGTTTCTGTTTTTAAAAAAGGTCGATATCCTTTTCCTCACGTTACTTTCAGCATTACATGAATTCTCTACAATAACCCAATTTTACAATGAATCAAATTTAGCCAGTGACAGGATTTTCCTCATGTAGTTAAGGTGTTGAGAACAACTTTAAATTCTCGTTTATATGTCCTTTTGGTTTTGCTTCCATTCCACAATATTAAACGTCTAAAGTCTTTGTAGACGTTGCTCGCTTGGAAAGATTCATGCTTTTACTTCCAGTGATTATGCTTATATAGCAACATTGTACAATTTAAAACAAGAACAGACTCAGTGTTTTCCGCTCTAACCCCCTCGCAACCTTTTCAGGATGGAAGCTTCCCATCTGCTCCTCCATTCCCGGGACTTCATGGGCAACCCGGTGACTCACTACACCCACTCTCTGCCAGAGCTGACAAGTGATTTTCAAGAAAATCTGGCTTTTATGTGTGCAAAGTCTTGTTCATTTCAGCTGCACTCCCCTCTTTCTCTGCAGCCTCCTGCCCCCCCCCCACACACACCTCTCTGTTCCCTCCTCCGGTTTTGCCACCATCTTGAGGGACGCGGTGCTGACACCGCTATAAATCTCCATGTATATGGAAAGTGGGGCAGGACTGCACGTTGCATGTTGCTGCGACAAGGCTCGACTTGTTCGATCCAGCCACATGCACACAGCGTACTTCACAATTACCTTCAAAGAGGGATATTTACAGTACTGTACATTCCTGCCATAGGAGATGTAGGTCAGCTGCAGCTTTTACTCAACTGGAGGCGCAGCTTCTGAAGGGAGAAGATGAAGAGCAGGAGGATTTTTTTTCCTCCCTCTGCTCCAAAAGATAATAGGAAGATTTTTGTATCTTATGTTGTTGACCTGCTGGGTAATGTTTGGGCGAGGCAAGCAGGGCGTGATGTGTGATAAAGCAGTTTACTGACACTTCCCTGAGCAGCCGTGCCAGTAAATGGCATGGACTTTAAAACGCAGCCAAAACCACTTACACCTTTTACCTCACTTCCTCAAGCCGCCTGATTTCTTTAGGCCAACCCAAATGATCTACGTTCAAAATGAGACGTCAGACAGGAAAAAAAAGGTGGAAATCCAGATGAAAGAAAAACAAAAGACGAGCAGCGTCTGAAGCATCTCCCCAAACCAGCTTTGTCCTGCCTTGGAAGTCAGCTGCGCGCGCAACACACACGGGCAGACATGGCCAAACCACATTGTTTGGGACTCATTAAGAAATCCCCACTCTCTGCCCTGTTACAGATCCTGGCAGCGAGTCATTTCTGAGCGTTCGGGATAGGTGTGACATTCTGGCATCGGCTACTGCTGTCTGTGTGGAGGAAGCAGGAGGACAGAGCTTCAAATGCCGGACATGAAGGTGGCCTTTGAAAATTGGTCATCTGGAATGGTTTCCAGCTGGTTCACCTTTTTTGCTTGCAAAGCTGTTTTGTGTGGTTGTTGGATGGCAGCAAATTATTTTGTATGTTTTTACTACATTGAATGAAAACTGTTTCAGGGATTGCAGTAAAATAAATCAATAACTGGCTTCTATAAAAGGTTGTTTTGGGGCATATTTATGATTTAGATTTTGTTTTTAAATTTACTTCAAACCAAAGGAAAGGCATAGGCATGTCCCAAATAGGACTGACCAATGAAAACCAGGAGTCAGTAGATTTTTCCCTGCAGCCTTCGTCTGTAAACTGTTAAATGAAATCTCAAAACACTAGCTTGAAAACAAGTACAAGTTATTGTTAGAATAGTATTTCAGCTAACTGCTATATATTAAAAAAATGTCAACAGAAGGAAGACAGGTTTATCAGACTGTAGCTGAATGTGTGGAGTCAAATTTATCTTTAGAAACAAGGCACATCTCAGGTAATGCATTTTTTAAAACAATTTTGCAGCTCTTTTAACATCGCTAACTCATAATTTAAGCAATTTATTAAAGATGCAACAAAATTCAGGCATATAGATGTGGATGCATTCGTATCATTAAATCAGAAATCCCTGATTTTAAGCAACTAGGGTCAGTGTTTGTCAATAGGCAAGAAATCCATAAGCGAAAACCCACACAAAAAAATCTCAGCTTTGCTGCAGGATAAATTTATTGACTAGTCTGCGTTGTGAATCATTTGACTGTTGAAGGCAATTCAATAAAATCCAACAAATCTAATTAAATATTGAACTCAAATTAAACAAGTTTTATCAAACAGGTGATCAGCTCTATTGCGTCAAGACCAACCTGGAAACTTTGCTTTACTTTGCAACGTTGCTTCACTTTTTTCACTTTACATTACGAACACACTTAAACTTACAGATAGTTTCTTGTGTGCTCTCCATTTCTGTCTTCATGGGATTCCTTGTTTTCACAAAGCAGATGAAGCTTTGTGCAAATCACATTTTTTCTGGCATAAAAGAACAAATTGCTTAAAAATTATCCCTTCAGGCAGATACTTAGTGTCTGTTCAGAAAGAACTCGCCGAGTTTTCTTATTTTTAAAGCAAAATCAGCAGAATATGAACCAAGAGACACCCAATGGAAGCATGTTTGTTCTGCTCAGGCTTTTTACAAATATGCAACATTTTAAAATCCCAGTTATTAATGCCAACAAATTCTTAAGGATAAAATATTTGAAACAGAAAAACAGTAAAACTCAAACGGCAAATACTCTGAAAGAAAGAGATTTGGTCAAGACGACAAGTGCAACATGGTTTTATTGTCAAACTGGTAATTAAGATATGAACTTGATTAATGCCATATCAAATCTTAATCTCCGCTGTAGTAAAGTGCCGATCAAATCGAGTTGCCCTGGGTGCCCTAGTACATTTTCTGTCTGGTTTGGAACTGCAATATGAAATCCTACAAATTATGAAAAGCCCTTTTCCTGCCCCCTCCCTCCTTCCTCTCAACCCACACGTCTAGAGCTGATATGTGCAAACATGATGATCACAAAGCTTTACTATCCTGTGTATTGAGGCATCTTCTTTTCTCCCTCGCGTTTCAGTCCTGGTGCTCGTACAAAGACGAACCGGCTGCGGTCTGGTGGGAGTCGTCATGGGAGGTCTCCCGCGGTGACGGGCTGCACATGCACACAGCGAGGCAAACGTTAGCGAGCTAACCCGGACTTTCTCTGCCGCTCTGATCGGGTCGGATAAAATGTACAAAACTAAAATAAACGGTGCCGTTTAAAGGTCAGCCGAACGCGCGCGAACGTCGAGAGGTCACTTTTGTGTACGAGCCGGCACTCTGGAGAGTTCGGCCTCTGCGGAGGTTTCTCAGTGGCCGTCGTGTGCAATGTGGAATCTTCATGAGCGCCACTACATTAAACGCCTGCTCTCAGTTTGTGTAACTCTTCGAGAAAAGAAAAAAAAAACAAAAAAAAAAAAACTGCGCATACAGCAACGCATGGAAAACACACACCCGCACGTCAGTCGCTCAAAAATCGTTCACTCTTCTCACAGAGTCAGCATTATGGTTTCACCTCCACCCGACAGGGCGGATCACGAAAGAAAGCAACGAAGTAAACGAAAAATTTAAAAAAAAAATCATGAGATATTGCACAGACAAGTGCCGGCACAGAATACAACAGTCTCTTTCCAACAGCCCAGCCTGTGCATAGGAAAAATAAAGCACTTATGGTGTTCATACTCCATCCCCTCTCCCCCTTTTGTAAAGCTTTGTTACACAAAGTGGGAAAGACTAATGACTGTAAAATCTACTCCACTCAGCAGAAAAGAAAAAGAACAAAACCTCTGTGTGTTAAGAGTACAAAAAAAAAAAACCTGATGATGTGTGAGGAAGAGTCCGGGTCCGTTGGCAACAGTGAGGGGGAAAAAGCAAAAACCTAAATAACAGTAGTAGTAGTAGTAGTAGGCTGAAGACTGGAGAGGAGAGAAGCAGGTGATGTCGAGACTGGTTGGGAGCCAGCATGGAGAAAAATCTCTCAAGTTTCATTCAATAAATAGCATTGTGGAATATGAAAAAAAAAAATTCCTCAAGCAAAAATATGTAAATCCCTCTGTTCAAGTTCATTAAGAGAAACAACCGGTTATAATCCATGTTGCACTGTGATTCTAATACATCCCCGCCGACCGATGGCGGTCAGCGCTGCGGCTCTATCGGCGAATTCAGTCCATCCTGGTTAAGTTGGGTATTTAGTGCGAGTTTCTTCTAGCAAACCAAACCCAGATAACAGTCCATTTTGTTTTTTTTTAAACACCCTGTGGGTTAAGCGTGTGTGTAAAGCTCCTGGACGTGACGGTCAAGCTCCCACTCCGCTTTCTGTCCCTCGCGACCCCCGTTGCTGTACAATCATTATCTGTGGAGCAAGACGAAGGCTTCCAGCTTCTCGGGAATGTTCCCCCGGTAGTGGAGGCTGTGCTTGATGATGGCCCTGGCAGCGAGGCACTGCAGCGTGGTGTGGTTGATGGGCTGGATGACGTTCCGGGCCAGTTCCTTCTCGTCCAGGAGGTCGCAGGCCGTCTGCTGGAAGGCGTTGGTGCTGTCGAAGTGATTCCCGCAGGAAATCAGCAGGTTCATGATGTCGGGGTGACCGTTGGATGCCGCTATGTGGAGGGGGCTGCGGGAAAAAAAGAAAAAAAGAATAAGATTGTTAGTTTGTGCCACAAATTTAGTCCCGACAGAGTCTGCAAGCAACTTGTAACAGCATTTGCACCTGAAGGCTCAAATTTCAGGGCATTTTAATAGATGACCACAAACAGAAGCGGTTCAGGAATAAAACGTGAACAGTGTGATGTGCCAGTGCAAACAAGTCTGCTTTGGAATTTCTCGACCAGCTTTGTACATCTAGACATTGGCGTTTTTGCATGTTGCCATTTACAAAATACTTCAATATAAATCAGTTTGGATGGAGAGAATCTGAACTTCCGTTTTCAAAATAAATTCTGATCAGAAAATTGTTCCAGACTTTGACTGGAACATCCTGACTCATGAATATGGAGCAGCATCATGTACTTTCCAGGCACATGGTGCCATTTACAGCATTAACTATGTTACAGTCAGTTATAAAAACATTGTACATGTCAAATATGACTTGACTTTGCTTGTGGCTCTTTCTGACACGCTGTATATCATCACAATGTTTCTTCATTGAACCTTTAACAGCATAATGAGAAGTTTTAGACTGAGAAGTCGTTCCTGTGATGATCTCAGCAAACTCAGTTCCACCAGGTGTTTGCCAATTGCTGCTGCCACTAGTCTGGAGGAGCCGAGGGGGGGAGTCATGTTACAGTCCCCCATGACTCCCCCACACAGAGTTTCCTCTGCATATTTCAAAATGTGTGGCTAATTAGAAACTGAACTTTTATTGCTTTCTTTCAACAAAGGACTTCTGCAGGCCAGTCTTGTATAAAGATCACATTGTTGGAGAGCAAAACCTGCCAACAGATTCAACCACTTCAGCAAGGTAGTGCATCAAGCCTGTTATTTATATATATATATATATATATTATATATATATATATATATATATATATATATACACACATATACATACACACACGCACATAAAATCAGAGGAACAGTTTAGGTCAAAGTGTTTTTGCTGAAAAGCAGACCTGTTGTCGTCTTCGTCCCGGCTGTTGACATCCGCCCCGCACTCAAGGAGGATGGACGCCACCGTCAGGGAGGGAAACTTGCACACCGGGTAACGGCCCACGCAGGTGGTGTTGCGGTCCACTGCCAGGTGTAACGGGGTGAAGCCGTTCTTCCCACACGGCTGGAGCTTCAGGAACCTAAGCGGGTAAAAGTTTTGAAGCGCTGAGTCAAAAGCACTCAAACAACCATGAGTCATTAATCTTATGAAGGCAATCTGGATGTTGAGGCTGAATCAGAGCTTTTTGGGTGTGACTGACAGAAAAGTTCAAAGATCTTTGATGAGAACAAAGTTACACTAATCTGACCGAGTCATTTTACAACATTAGGTCAGAGAATATCACTTGAAAATGATTTTTATCATTCTGCCACACACCTGTAGATAGTTTCCTTCTTGAAATGGTCCTGCTCTGTGGTACACGGCACCTTCTCCAAGAGGCAAATGAGGTGCAGGATAATCGACAAGGCTTTGCTGAGCTGAGTGGGGTCAGGGGGCATCGGCCCGATCTGTTTGACCGCCCGCTCTATCTCCAACACGCTCTTGGTCAAGATTCCCATCAAGTCCTCGAAGGAGACGGACGTCCCCAGGAGCCCCTTGGCCCTGTCCTGCAGCATGAAGGAGAAGAGCTCGGCGAACGACAGCAGGCTGGAGGTCGTCATGGGGCTCAGCGGGTCCAGGTTGCTCTGCTGCATTTCCAACGCGTACTTCCACAGGTTGATGCAGCGCTCGAAGTTTCCCGAGTCGGCGTAGACGGCGCCCCGGTAACGGATGTAGTAGGATGTGTCTGGATGCTGGGGGCCCAGGATCCTCTCCCGGATGAGCAGCGCCTGCATCCGCATCTCGTCCGGGTCGGAGATCAACCCGTCCAGCTCCTCCCCGTTTGTGACCTGAAAGGGAGATTTCAAACACTTGAATATGTCTGGAAAAGCACCAAAGACTTTTTTTTTTAAAAATGAAATGAGAAACAATTCCTAATCAAAGAAAAGTTTAAAGCAGTCTCTTTTACTCCACTTCCTTAAAACCCGACAATCAGTAAAAACAATCCTCACCTCTTTAGCATAGTCGTAAGCCATGATAAGCTGCTTGGGTTCCGGTTTGTGGACGATGTTGTTGCCGTCTGTGTACCTCAGGTCCATGGCTCTCTTCCAGTACTTTAAAGCTCCCAGCAGATCTCTCTTCTTGTCGACGAACGTCGCTCCCAAAAGCTCCAACGCACCAATTCGCTCCGTGTGACTCGTCTGCGGGGGTAAAGCAACGCGGCTTTTCCAGTGAGTGATTCAAAACACAAACTCTCACGTTCTCATGCCGACAAAAACGCCTCTAACGGCTATCGACGGAAAAGGCTGACCTGCTGGTGCGTCGTCAGGTAATCTACGATGTTGGTGTGGCCGGTGACGCTGGCAGAGAGGAGCGGAGTCATGCCGTAGCCGTCCCGCTCCATGGTTGCGCCGTACTGCAGCAGCATCCGCATGATCTCCAGGCTGCCGGACTCAGCGCAGTCATGCAGCGCCGTGTTACCTGAGACCAGAGACGACGCAGGCCTTAAAGTCAGGCTCTAGGCTTGTTTACATCCAATCAGAACATTAAAGAAAATGATGTTGCGCCACTACAGGCTGCTAGGAATTAATCCCATTAGGCACAATTAATAAATATATTTTCATAAGGAGTTCAATAAGGTCGAAAAATGTCTTTAGTCTCAAAAGGAAAAATTTAAAAAATATAAATTGTACTTAATATTTGATTTTTTTTGTAAAATTGCAGCAACAGAAATGAAGCAACTTAATTTCATTTCTTATTTTATGATTTAATTACCTCTGATTAATTATTGTGAGGCACTTTGGTCACCTGAGGTTGTTGTAAATGTGCTATTTAAATCAATTTTGACTTGATCTGTGAACTGCATTTTGTTTACGACCATCTTGTACCGTAGCATGTAAAAGTATTTATCTCTGATGTTTTCTCAGTTTGTCATGTAACAACTAAAAATTTCTATGAATTTCTTTTGGATTTTATATTCAAACAGAAAATGATGATGTACAAGAAAAAAAATTAAGTTGTTATTGTACACATGAGCGAAAACAATAATTAAAAAAACATTTATTAATGCACCAAAAATAAGATTTAGTGTTGCCCGATTTAAGCTAAATATTTAATTGCAAACACCATAACCGATGTCTCCACCACCGGTTTAACTGGCTAAATTTTTGGTTTGCAGGTTTTCAATGAATGACACCTAAAATGTTAAATCCTGTCACATACTGCAGCCAAGCTGTCCCTTGCGACTGCGATGCTGCAGAAAGATATTGACGACAACTGCGATTGGATGCATTGACCAGGTCTAACAAAACCCAGAGCAAAACTGCTACCTTCAAAAGTCGCCCACTTAGTAAACAGAGTCCACCCGTGTCTGACTTCATGTATCCATCTGGTCTCTGAAGGCCTCACCGATTTACCAGAGAGCATTTGTGAGCACACAGCATCATGAAGACCAAGGTCAAAAGCAGAGAATGTTATGGAGAAGTTCTAAGTAGGTTTAGGGGGAAAATTATATATATAACCCAAGCTTTAAGTTGTCTGTAAGATGGCCAATCTGTACCCAAAATAAGGGCATGGCACAACTGCAAACTTGGCAAAGAGATAGGCTAAAAAGGGAGACCATCAATTAGAGAAGCAGCCAAGACATTCATGGTAGCTCTGCAGAAAACCACAGCAGAGGCTGACAGGACAACCTCTGGTTGTGTTCTCCACAAATCAGGCCTTAATGGAGGAGAGGCAAGAAAATAGCTGGGATGTCAAGTTTGCAGATCCCCAAAAGCTATGAGAGAGAAACCGCAAACATACATCTGGTCAAATGAGACCATCTGGCCCAAATGCCAAAAATAAGCTAAACTAATATTGTATATCACCTCAAAAAAAAGAAAGGAAAACTGAACAGCATGTCTATTAAGGAACACATTTCATGTTGTGGAGATTATTTTCCTCAGAAGGAAGGAGAGGTTGGGTTTTTTTTTTGCCCCTTCAATTTTCCATATAATCATAAAACCCTGATGTGTATAAAAACATCATTAACACAAAAAGACAGAAGACAAACAAAAGGGTATGAATACTTCAGACTTACAGACTGTAGTTTCAAAACATCTCAATGTATTTTCTGAATATTTTTCAGCTTGCCCATTTCTCTTGAACATTATCAGAGCCACATGTTTGCTAACCCACTGACCTACAAATGAGTCAAGCATATAATAGGTAAATAAATCTAAAAGGAATGGACTACAGCTGTTCACACACACACACACAATGTCATCTTTGTCATCGTCTCTGTCAGAGACATTTCCCCTTCTATTTCTTGCTACAAAGTCTCTTTACAGTTTCTAAATTGTAACAAAAATTAAAATCCTTGATTAGCTCCACTGATGCCGTCTAAAGTATCTCTGTTTTAAGGCGCTGAACTTTGAGAAAAAGGAGCTTTTAACCGGATCAAAATTTAATATTTCCAGAATTAAACCCACTACTATTTCTGCAGTAGAAGCATATGTTTTACTTTTATTTTAAAACGTAGGCAATTTAAATGTCCTAAAGAACCACCTGTATCTTTTTCTACATATATTATTCACTATTGAAGCAAACCAAATACATACAAGTTCGATTTAGTGGTTTACGGATAAACTACACCTGAGGCTCCTACTGGATCAAAACAAACTTTTCACAAAAACTGACAGCAGTTTAATATGACCGAGCTACAGGAGGTTAAAATGTCCAACATGTGGGATTGAGAGTTTCGCAACTTGATTGCAGAAACATGTTTCGTATGTTAGGGATATTGCATAAAGAATTCGGTAATATTTTTTCCTTATTTGGCCCTAATCATGCAGCTGCTACACTTTCCACTGCAACTACAAAGTAAAAATAGTGAAAACATGAAACTCTCAGAATTTCAGAGGAACTTTGAAAACAAAGGGTGACTATGGAATATTTTGAAGCAGAAGCTAAGCCTCAACACAAACAAGTTATTGAGAAACTAAGGAGGAAAAAGCACCAATTTGATGACAGACTAGAGGTTTGCTTGTCATTAGGTGACTTCTATTATTTGACTCAACCACTTTTTACTAGATTGCTTGCATTAACTTGCAGTGAGCCAATCTTTTTCTTTTTTTTCCAAAAAGAAGTCGCTCATTATAAATCTAATGGGTGAAAATAATGCCATTGATCACAGTTGTATAGGTACAGGAGCCTGCAGCTCCTGTTCAAACTCACTGAACAGAAATGAATATTGCATCATCCATATACTGCAATTTAATCAGGCGAGCTGAAGGTAAGCTGTATGAGAAGTGTTGTTTTTTATCAATGATATGTAGGAGGTGGGAACTAATATATGCCAACCTAATATATGTGCCTGCTTTCAGGTTTGTCACAGGATTTACATGAGGATTACATGATGGAGACAGATTCTGAGAAACGCAACTCATGTCAAGCCTTCGCCGTTCCACATGCACCACTTACTTGGTCCACACACCGTATGTTACATTAAGCTGTACAACAAATAAAGGACTGAGGTTCATATAATACTATTGTCCTGATTTATGAGTAAATGTCCTGTGATCTTTCACAGCGTTTCTGGAACTCACAGTAAAAGACTAAGTTTGATACTTCAGACACACCCAGACAGAGACAGAGCTGACGTAGCTTTCCATTGTGAAACCAGAAGTTTGTGTTGGCAAGCTGAGTCATTTAGGCCAGAAATACGTAAGTGCATCTCCATTTTTGTGTCACATGACATTGTTTTAGAAACTCTGTGGTGGTTCTGATTCATTTTGATCTGGCTAGTTTTAGTGGCCAATATTGCCATCTTGATTTCTCTGAGGTCTGACCTCCCAAAATCACAACACAAAGGGAACAGCTGTGCTGCTGGTTTTTGTGATTGGCATCAACAGTTTGAATCCAGCAGGAAATTAATTAAAAGATGATGTCCCTTTAGCCATTAATGGATATGATTACGTAGATTATCAACATCTAAAAGATTCAAAACAAAATAAAGTCTGGGAAGTTGAAGTTCCTAGGAGGAATACTACATGAGATCCTACTGGCTGATGTTTGCAAAGCAGCAAATCCAGAAGCACATTCATTTCCCCTGACACTGATTGACTGCACCTCCAAGAGAGGAGATGAGGAAGACATTGATGATGGCTTCTACAATAAAAAACCATTTTTACTGTCATTACTAATGCATATTAAGGTTTATTTGGTGTTTGAACTATTAAAACAGGTTGTTATAAGGTGTTTTTAGACAAAGTCTGTAGTATTCAATGGTTTTAGCTAATCACAGGTAGTGGTGGTCCACAAGAACCACAACTATGAGGGAGACCAGCTAAAGTTTCTGCCTTCTGATTGGGCCTTTTTATCCGTTATCTCATGTTAGCCCTTATACAAAAAAAACAAATTTCTTTTTTATATAGATCACATAAATTTTAAAACTATTAATTTAAGTTCTCTTTATCTCCATTTTCAGTAAGTTTTCCTTGTATCATTTTGAAAGCATTTTATCTTGACAAATGTTGCCAATCAGTTAAATATGATTAATTGTGACCTGATTCTGCTAGAGGCTAGTTTATGTTTAAAGGAAGTCGGTCCTTCCTACTGTTACCTCTTGCTTACTGGGGAAGAAGAGGGATTATCGCAAAGTATGACTTGATGTAACTGGGTAGGCTTCCTGAAGCTGAAGATTTTTTGATTTCACCCATAATTCCAAAGTCTGCATTAGCTGGGGACAGACAGCACATGTAGTAGTTAGGCTAAAAATATAATAAGTGCATGAAAAGTAAAAAGATAACTTGTCAAATTCTGATGGGAAAAGACCAAATCTGGACAAAAATCTAATATTGTTAGTGTGCAGACAACAGCTGCGCACAGTAGATTATCCATGTAGGTTCACTTCTTCTGGGTTTATTAGTAGTTGACTTTTTTTTCTGACAAAAAAAACCCCTAAAATTTAATTAGGCCTTAGTAGATTTCGGTCAACTGCTTATTCCATTATACCGGTTTAAGGCTTAGGAATCTGTAGTTGTAAACACAACTACAGATCGTATTGATCAATTTTATTTTCTACATTCATACACAAATAAAACTGTTCAAGGTCCATTTCTTGGACATTATATTACATAAAGAAAAAACACTTAGTCAAACACTAGACCAAGTAAAGCAAGACACCCAAGAAGGCCCTGAACTCACCTTTGACACTCTTCCTGTTGACATCCGCCCCTTTCTCCAGCAGGTACTGCGCTATCTCCTTGTGGCCCTTGTAACAGGAAATCATCAGGCACGTGTGTCCGTGTCTGTTGGCCACCTCCAGGTCCGCCTTGTGCTCCACCAGGTACCTGACGATGTCCAGGTGCCCGTCGAAGCAGGCCGCCCTCAGGGGCGTGGAGTTGGTGAGGGTCGTGCTGTTGACGGAAGCTCCGTGGCCCAGCAGGGACTGGACCACCTTCAGGTGACCCGCCGCCGAGGCGGCCCACAGAGGGGGCGCCCCCTCTATCGTCTCCCCGTCAAAGTTCACCGAGCCCCCGGCCTCGACCGGAGCGCAGCAGCACTCCAGCAGGTACTCCACCAGGTCCAGGTGGCCGTAGCGGGCGGCCATCAGCAGCGGGGTGGCTCCGTTCGTCTTCTCGCCCATTAGCTTGGTGACTTCATGTCCATCTTTGTTCTCCAGCAGTTTCTGGAGCAAGCGGAGTTTGCCGTCCCTGGCCGCGTTGTACACCGCCGTCTTTAAATCCATGTCTGACGGCGAGCTTCACGGTTGGGGGTCAAAGGGTAAATGGTGTCGGTAAAACAAAGGGGAGGGGGGAGAGGGAGGGCAAGGGTCACTTGAAGCTGGGAACCCTTTGTTTACAACCTTCCGATTTCAAGCTAACCGCTAAGCTAAGTTAGCTTCCGTTTTCGTTATTCAGAGCCCAGAAAGGAACGAGGCTGCTAACAGATGAGCCTCAGCACTTTGGCATCAGTACAGGCGGTTATGTGAAACTTTACGTCTATTAATAACCGAGTCGTTTCAAACGACACTTGATGATCAAGGCGGTGCATTTAACGACGAGCTAAGCGAGTTAGCTAATAAACTTCCTTGATCGATGAAGCTCGAATGCGGCTCTACTTTTCACCTCTTCACTGCTCGTCTGAGCGACTCTCTCCCGCTGGTGTGTCTTCCTCTCCTTCGTCAGCTCTGTTCCCTTCGCTCGACATTGTTCCACGGCATTTCACGGTTTTTATATCCTCCTTCTTAGGGCCGAAGAGAAGAAATTCACCCCCCGCCCGTAATCCCGTGCTACTGCTGCGGATGTTAGCCTAGCCTGGAAAAACGACCGAAAGAGTTGGGGATATCCCCCAGTGTCAGAGCGGAGTGTTTCTTCTCACAGGCGTCAAAAACAGGCAGAAAAAACTGAAAGGGAGCGGATTCTACCCCCTAGAAACGGGGGGTTATACTCTTCCGGTGAAACCGCTCAGCGAAGTGACTCGGTGGAATATTTCCCAAAGAGGTAAAACGTAAATTAGGAGCCTAACCGCCCACGAGCGGACCGGATGATCACGACTCAGTTTCTGTCAAATCACAAGCTCAACGCAGTGGTTTCTCTCCTTAAAGGGGAATGACTGACGGGTCACTGTCCAATCACAGATCGCATAGCTTGTGACGTAGAAATGGTAGGAAACTAAAGTTGGGAAGAATACTGAGTGTATTGATCAAACTTTGGTGAAATGTGTGGCTTACTAAAACATGAGTTTGGAGGAAGTAAAAAATATGTGGATTCTCAGCTGAAATTTAAAAATCAGATTACAAAAAAAATCTAATTAAAAAGTGTTTTTAAAAAAATCCGGTCATTCTAACATATTTTTATGTTAGAATGACCCAGGCAAGGTCCGGCCTAAATCCAATGGAGAATTTGTGAAAAGGCTTGACAATTCATTTTTATAGATTAAATCTTTCCCATCTGTCTGAGGAAGATGAATAGGCAAAAAGTTCAGTGTATATATGTGTAAAATTAGTAGACATATGTCAAATGATTTGCTGTTGTCACTGCAACAACTGGTGGATGTACTAGGCTGAATATTCATGAGTACCATACTTTTGAAAGAAAGATAAAAAATCTATTTGCCTTAAAATCTTCTTTTTAACAGGTGTAATGACTAAAGTTTACATATACTCAAAAAATATAGCTAATATAAAGAAAAGCTTGTTATATCTCAGTGCAATGAGATAACTTGTAGGCGGCAGCAGAAATAAAAATAGGAAAACAGAGCATAACAAGAGAAAGCAAACGGAAATCATTTGTCTATTATAAAACCTTGATGTGTAAAAATGTTAATTGGTATAAGGACAATATTTTATGGCAGGTTACATCAGGCTTTTAAAAGTGCAACACACTCCAATCCAACTGCGATTTAATATTTTTTTGCATGTTTAAACATAATTGTTGCCTTAATTGGTCATTTATTTTTTGTAGTCTCAATTTAAAGTATAAACGTGTTAATCTTTTTCTGCTGTCTTCCAAAATGTTGGGCAATGTTAAAACACTGTCTTACGACTTTTCCGTTAGCTTTGGTAACGCCGCCCCCTACAGGCTGAAAGAAAGATTACCAAGAGGTACGGCTCTAAACTTACTGTGCCTTTCTTCACAAAATGCTAAAAAAAAATAAACAGAAATTTTGAACAGAAATTTATTCAAATATCCCAGTAACGTAACATCCAAGAAACACCACAGATATAGTGACCTATCACTACCGGTGCATAAGGTTTTTAGAAATACCAACATTCCACCACACATCAGTATTTAACACAAGGTGACTAGAAAAGATGAAAAAACCAAAATGCAACTGCATATCTAAGATATTATAGTAAACCATTCAGGTGTTTTTAAACCATCTGTTCAATCAAATTAACACAAATAGAAAGTAAAAGGAATAAAAAACACTGGTAAAGCAGATCAATAAATTATCAATAAATTTAAAGCCATTAAAATATATAAGTAATGTCTTTTAGCCGATCTCATACCATTATGACTCTGCAGTAAACCATTGATAATCCATAGGAAGGTTGTGTCTCAGTGGTGTGTGTGAACAACAAAAGAAAAAAATCTCAGAAAATCCAACCAATTTAACCTAGTGCAACAGGTTCACTCTGGAGTCAAAATCAAAATGAAACTAGAAATGCGGGTGCTTACTGTTTATTTTGTAAACAATCCAATTACCCAGCACAAGATTGATTCAAATTACAATTTTAACCCAATAATAATGAAAATATTTTGTTGGAAAAAAAGAGAAACTTCTTAAACAAATTTACAACAGTGTTGAATAAAACTGAAAAGAACACAAGGCTATGGGATAAATATGCCATTACACTTTAAAACAGAAAAAGGCAGGACTACATAAATCACTAAACACAAATTGGAAAAGCTTGTGGAGTTAAAATCGTTGGCTTTCCCACCTTCAGACACAAAATGTTTTGACGGGCAAAATTTGCTGATAGAACATGGAGTTACCATTTAATTATTTCATAGACATTTGGTTACGTAAGTGTGAAGAGTGTACAAACCAAAGTTTTGAGCAGGGGGGTTAAATTAATATGAATGGTGGTCTTTCTCTGGCATCATCCCATCAAATGACATATTTAAAATGAAAAGCTGACAATAACCAAAACAATTTTCTTTAGCTCACCTAATGGAATAAATGAATCTATTTATTCTACTAGTATGGTAAACAGATTTATTTATTAGCAAATAGATTTATTTAGTAAAATAAAACTTTTGTTTTATTTTGTTTTGTTGAGAGCCGCCTTTGCGTCACGTGTGATTCCAGAGATGAAGATATGGAGAAATATCCATAAAATCCCAACATTGAGTACATTTTGTTTTCAACAAACTGCACTTTGAAAAATGCAGCAGATAGTGAAGGGTAAAAGATGGACACAACAAAAACACAAATAAAACAAGAACATAACAACTCAAGGTCTGTTTTAACCACAGGCCAGCTTGACCTGTTTTTAATAACCACACCATCTAGCCCCTCCTGACACCTTACTGAAACCCCTCAACACAATTTTTGCCAAAGAGTTATTTGCTTTTAAGAGTTTTTAAGAACCACAGTGCTAATGAAGAAGGAAATATCAGAATGTTTGATATGAGCAAACCTTCGCATCAGCACTGTTGTTCTTACTCACTCTGCTATGCACACCTGCTCAGATATAAACAAAAAGTGATGAACCAGGTCCTGCAGCCCAAATGCTGTTACGATCCAACTCGTGTCATGGTGGTCTTCTTGTCCGAGAAGAAACTTCTAAGCAGGACCACCTGGCTGATGCTGACCACAAGCAGGATAATGGCCTCTCCGATGGACCAGAAGGCAACACGGGTGTTCAGGTCCTCCGCCCGACTGCGGCCCTGGGCCTCACGGAGGCGGAAGTGCGTCTGGTAGTCTATGACGGACTTCAGGGCCTCATGGATAGACACACAGGCTGATTCCATCTGGTACAAGTAAAGGAATTGAAGGCAGATTAATTTAGGAGATTTAGTTGGAACAGAAATGCTTTTCAATATTCAAAATAAGCTAAAAATGAAACAGGGAAGAACTTAAAACTCTGGCATAGCTGCTTCTGGGGGTTTGCCCCTTTGACAACGAAAACACACTGTAGGAACATTCGGACACAAATAATTTAGGAAATGCTGAACGTGAGTGATCAATATGACATAGAAAGCATAAAGTAAAAAGCTAAGCACACAAAGAATTTAAAACAAATTCAAAATATAATAAGGATAAAAAAACATTCTGGCTGTTGTCATCATTCTTGTGATAACAGTCTATTCTTCTAAACAGGCTTCTACCAGACTAAGTTTAATATTAACATGGTGGTTTTGAATTATTATTGTTTGTCAGTCTTATCCACATAGCTACAATCTGTGCTATACATCAGCAAACCTAACACTCACCTGAGTGAGAGCAGTGACTCTGTTCTCATTGGGGAAGAGGGGGGGATCATCGCCGACTTGGAAGTCAAAGTAAACGGTCTTGTGCGTGAAAGTGGAGAACTCGTTGCTGAAGCAGAACTTGAACGTGCCATTCTTGGCAGCTGTAAAGGTAAAACTGTCGTATTGCTTTTTCATCTCCTTATAAAGTGTAGTGCCGTCTGGGTCCTCTAGGCGGCAGTCTACGTCATAGTGGCCACCGGTTACAACCTGGGAGAACAGAAAGAAGAACAACAATTTTTTATTTTTATTTAAACAAAAGCAACATCCTATGGCACAATAGTGATTTGATTAGGTATTGTGTTTGATAGATTAACACCAAGGACTTGCTAATGACTGTCCAAAACAAATCTGTTAGATTTATAGAAACTTAAATGTTTTTACATACTCAGCGCAAGTGATAGTCATATACTGACTTCATCATGCCCCAAAGCAATTCTATGACAGAATAGGAGTGTTCTTTGTATTCAATAATCCATCACACTGATTAAAGGCAATACTTGGTCAATTCAGAGCCAATTCTGAAAATATTTGGAGACTGAAGTCCTCGCCCCAACTCCAAGGCAGAGTTTAGTAATCCCTACTAAGAAAGTTAATTTCAACCATCTGAATATGGAATCAAATGTTCTTGCTCTTGACTCATGCCAATAGGTGAGAGTTTAAACCGACAAACTCATGAACTGAGTGAGACCTTTGCTTTTTGGCTCTGCTGTTGCTGTTTCTTCTTTTTATTTTAACATGACAGATCAAACTACTGGCCATCTTACTGCAGACTAGGCCCCGATCTATTCATCTCCCACTTCCTCCTATCATCACTCATAAACCCACACTAAGATTCTTAAAATTTTCCACTAGTAGCCCCGAGAGATACACTACCTTTCCCAGTTGAGAAATTTATAATCTCATAATTTACTTCAATTTTTTGGAAAGCATTTGTCTCATTTTTTTCTTGCCAACTCTTGAGTTTAGATTTGTGTTTCTTGTTAGGTATAGTTTTTTGTCGTTTTTTTTTGCATTTATATGGTGCTTTCTTGTTTATCAATGTCACATTACAATCGATTAAAAATGCAAAATAACCATGCTTAGCTTCTTCACGTTCCAGGAAGGGGCCATTTACTTAGTTGTAGCTGCCAACAACTTTAGCTATTCTTTATTGATTATATACTTTTATATACTTTCTGTATTTAAACTAATCTCCCTCCTGGGAGGAAAGGGCTGATACTGCCACCAACTATGTGTTTTCGTCCCATCTATTGAATACAGGCTCAGACCTCATCCGTTTAGCTGTGTTTTTACTCCTAAAAAAAGACAAAACCACACAGTGATGGAAATTTTCAATGCATTTAGTTAGTTCAACTAAATAACATTATTAGATGCTAATAAAAACCTTACAGGTGAAATTAATTACAAAGCCGCAATATGACAAATACTATCATAATCATGAATACCTGAAACTCCAGCGTGCACTTGGTACCGGTGATGATGTCCTCGTAGAAACACTGTTTGGCGTTGTCGGGCAGCTCGAAGGTTAGCTCGGAGCCCATTACCCAGCCACAGAGGAGCTGGGCCCAGAGCACCTGCAGCAGCAACCGAAGCGACCTGAACATCCTGGACAGCTAGTAGCTATAACCTAAACATTAAAGAAACAACCACATATAAACATAATGTCGAAACCTGTAAAAACGTTGGGAGATACAGGACTTTAACGGTGATTAAAACAGACCCGGACGTTGATATAAGCAGTAAACGCTTAGCTTAAAGCTAACTAGCCACTTTTCCCAGCTACGCAATTTAGAAGCGAAAAGCAGCTTCTAATTTTTACGGACTTTATATTGTTAACTAACTCGTAGTTTTATACATATAAATGTATAACAAGTCAAGACAAACTTAGCGGGATGTTTTTAATTCAGTATTTGGTCTCAGTCTGAATTACCGACTCACCTAAAGTCTTCACCCGGATGTAACTAAAGCTACGAAGACGTATTACAAACGTGAGAGGAGATTGGCTGTCTTTGGGTAAACGCCCGCCTGTCTGTCGCTCTCATTGGTCTAAAAATGTTAAAAGGGCCGCGTCATTGTCACATGGCTCACGTCTTCCAACAAGCGAGCGGAACGCATCTTCTTTCTCAACATATTCCAACGTGGCTTTTAACGAGTTGACAGTTGTTACACCATTTCCTTCAGATGTTTTTAAAATGTCTCAGTTATTTTAAGATACTCATAGAACTTTAAATTTAGTTGTGTACATGCAAACTTCAGTAGAGTCCATTTATTTTTGCTCGCTTCGGTTTTGTTTCAATTATATGTTCCTTCAATTAAGTGATATGCTAATAGGAGACGATTATTTGCCATTTACATCTGTTAAAGCATAAAAGTGAACAAATATTTTGACCATATATCCTTTTTACATGGTGTTCTTACTGTGCAGTCTCTTATTCTTATTGCTCAGTCTTTTAGATTTACCTTAGTTTGAATTGTGATATATATATATATATATATATATATATATATATATATATATATAAATTAATACTCCAGACTTCAGCAAAAACTAACACATTTAATGATGTGTGAACACAGCAGCAATATAAGCATGAATAACACTGTTATGCAGGAACATTTTTGTGAAGAGCTAAAAAAAAACATCTTATGCAAATTTGCTGCTTTTATAGTTTTTTATCATTACAATATTATTTTCTTATGAATTACAAATTGTTTCAATGTTTGCCCTGCATTCTAATAAAACTAATGTAAACCACCTGGTTCTAGTTGCCAGCATTTGTATTTCTCCTTCATGGAGTCTAGAAGTCTAAAAGGGAAAACTTGAAGTATTCCGATCAGGCTCCCTCTCTAATAATTATTGAGGTAGCTAATACTTTTAGTGTCTTCTGGCATTTTAGTGCATAAATATATTAAAACTAAAAATAATAATTACCAAAAGCAAGTTACGCATCCTTTTTAAAGAATTATTATTTTTATTTGTATTTATGATCATTTGTTTTTCTTTAATCAACCCATAAGGCTTCCCCATGAGTCACTGTGTTCAGACAGAGATAGGCTGGATTTTTGAAGTGCACAATTAAAATATGTGTCAGTCTTCCACCGAAGTTGTGGAAGACTAAGGTTGAAATAAAACAAATATGAGAAAGTACTTGAGGTTTCAAGACAGCTTATGACAGTAAATTATTTAATTAGAAAAGTGGAAACAGATATTTAAATACAGAATAATAATGGTGCATTTTAGAGAAAATTATTAACACGTCGTAGTGCAATAAATACGACTTAAATATATATTACAATGTTGTAAGCTGCAAATGAATTATAAAGTGATATAATGATATAACATAACCTGATCACAACCCACCAGCCCTGCATGATTCAGTCTCGCTGTCAGCACTGACAAGGTTGATCCTAAAACCAAGTCTCGCGATATCTAGCACGAGATTACAGTGAATGGAGAACTGAAAAGACAAAACAAAGCCCCCAAATTTCAACTAACAGGCGCTGGTCGCTTTTTTATTTTATTATCACTTTTTTTATTCACCAAAAACAGCTTTCACTACTTTCTTGTATCCTCTTCAATTTAACAGCAATATTTAGTAGGTTTTGCATGATGCCAAGTAGCACGTCTTTGTTGGAGGCCGACGAGGGAGAGTCCGAGCTCCCACCCCCGCTCGTGCACGCCTTCGCCGGCATGGGCCTCGACGAGCACCACGGCGGCCAGAGCCAGGCTCCCGAACCACCAGACGAGAGCGTCTCCTTTCACCGTCAGCTCCCTGCGGTCTCCCATTTCAGCATCCTCGGTACGGTCCTCGACTTGAAGCCTCTCCCGCTGCATCGGCCGCCCTCGGGGGATGAAGCGAACAAAACGACAGAGGACCAAGAGCTCGAAGGGATAGCGGCCACTTCTTCGGGCGCGTTGCTAGCGAAGGCCCACCGTAATCAGCACCTCCCATCATCGGGGCAGAGCGGCGCGGTGATGGAGCCACCGCCGCTTGTCGAGACGGTATTATTGTACAACGGAGACGAGCGGGATGATAGCGGCGGCGGCGCGCTACCCCCGGCGGCCGGCATGGCGATGCTCCCACCCGGTGTGTACGGGGAGCCGGGCTTCGAGGCCGAGCATTCGCTTTTGACCCGGAGGAAGAGCGTCAACACGACCGAATGTGTGGCTGTGCCGAGCTCCGAGCATGTCGCTGAGATTGTGGGGAGGCAGGGTAAGGGTTTTCCCGGTGTTTGGTTTGTTTAGCTAACAGATTTATTGTTCGACTGTTTTAGCTATAACGACTTTGAAGTTAGCATCCGGTTCGGTGCAGCCGACACCACTTAAATAAAGGAGTATTTCACCGCATTTAACGACTGTACGTCATTGTCGGTCCACTCTAGGTCAAATCTGTGAAATCTACAAGAGTCGAACTTGAGCTAAAGCTATTTTTTTACACGGGATTTGCCATTCGGGAATCATGAAGTTTAAAAACTCAAAACAACATTTTAGCTTTTTGGTCTGCTGTATTAAAAGGTGTTGCAGCTTCAACTATTCAGAATTTGAGACAGGAATATGAACAATATTATAGTTAAAATCCTGACACATTTTTTCAAGACTTAAGAGGACAAAGAATTAAACACCAAAACATTAAATCTATTTTTTATGATGAAACCTAAAATTCACGAGCTGTTTGTTAGGTCAAAACTCATCTTATAAAATGCTTTTTTAAAGGTTAGACCAGTGTCATGGTCGGAGACACAAAATACATCTAAATGTAAGGATTTGCATATGTTTTACTATAAAATATGTTGGGCATGTTATCCATTTCAGAATTTAAGTATTTCTAAACTTCGAGCTATTGTGGAAAAGGTAATTTCTTGAATTCAGTGGAATTACCCTTTAGCCGAGAAACAAATAGGAAGCTTCAAACCACACGCTAACTTCAATGTTGTTTGGCTACTGCGGCTGGCGTTAGCTCAAGCTAACTTAGCTCCCACTGCTAACTGGGTCAACACCACTCTGACCCAACATCTTTTTAAAAAGTTTACATATCTACTTCTTCCGTTAACCTGCTGCCTCCAACCTTCAGTTCTTGTGAATTACCTAATAGTCTGAATATTTCTGTGGGCTTTGTGAACTATAAGAACATCCTCGGCCGAATATTGTCGTGCTTCTACCCGGCTTTGCTTTGTCTCGGAGCAGAAAGAACAGAGCTGGTCACCATTGCTGTGCCACATCAGCTGTTGAAGATTTAGCTGCTCTTTGCTCGCTATTGGGGTTTTACGTCTCACAAATGTAACCTAAGATATGTGCTTAATATAAAAAATGTCATTTTCCTCTATGTAGGGCTTTACATAATCTTTATATAGACTAAACTGGTCGTGTGAGTGTTATGTAGTGTTTTAGATCAGGTGGGGGAGGGTGGTTGGTGTTGACAACAACAGGAAATGGCTCTGGTAATAATGTTGGACTCTCACCCACTGCTAAAAGGAATATTTAATTCATAAGCCCAGCTACTTGGATGTGGAAATAATGACTGGAAAGTAGACTGGACACAGCTAAAACAAATCTCAGCCGGAGGCAATTTATCATTCAGAAACCTTGTACTTGTGGCCCTAAAACTCTTATGCAGCCTGAAAAAGTAGGGGATTTCATCTGAGTGTCCTCCAGGTCTGAACAAGTATGAAAAAATAAAATAGAGGGTTGTAAAATGTTTATTTTGAGAGACCTTATTCCTTCTTTGCTATTTTCTCCTTGCTTTGTTCTTTCCTTATTCCTGTTTTATTTACTTCTTTCCTGTCTGTCTTTTCTTTCTTTTCTTATTCCTCTCATCCTTCCCTTTTTTTGTTTTTTTCCTTCAGTATGTCTTCTTTCACATTATTTTCCTTCGTTCTCTCCTTGCCTTTCCTGTATTGTTTCCTAACCTTTTGGTTCTATTCCTATTTTTCATTCTTTGTTTTCCTCCATTTTTCTTTCTTCCTTACTTAAAACTGACACAATAACAGACCACCCTGTATTGATGTTCAGTTCTTTTTTTTAGCCCTTTTAAAGCCAAAATGTCCAATCATTTTGTCTTTTAGATAAGAAACATGAACAGACATTGGTTTGTTTACGGCCATTGACTGGTTTTGTTGACAAGAAAATGTCAAACAGAAACTAACACTGCTAGTTTTGATGTTTGATATAAAATCTAGAGGTCTAAGCTGGAAAATGTATAGAAAAAAACCTCCCAGAATTAACCCCTCAGCGAGCAAGAATTGCCTGACTGAAACTGTCTGTAGATCTTTACATCAGTATAAGTTTACAAGCTGTATCGGGTTTTTTGTGCTTGTGATGTTCCTCCAGGCTGTAAGATCAAGGCTCTTCGAGCCAAAACAAACACCTACATAAAGACGCCAGTGAGGGGAGAGCAACCCGTCTTCGTCGTGACGGGGCGCAAAGAAGATGTAGCCATGGCTAAGAGAGAGATCCTGTCTGCAGCCGAGCACTTTTCCCTGATCCGAGCCTCCCGGAACAAGACGGGCCCTCTGTCTGCTGGGACTGGTTTAGGGGCCCCTGCTCTACCTGGGCAGACAACGATTCAGGTCCGCTTGCATTCACCTATTGATGCCGTTGTTCTCTTCCTCTGTCGTTTTAAAAGCTGGTTGCTCTAAAAAGGTGGTAATGTTTATGTGTCGTTTTCTTTTTCTTTTTGCCCAATCAGGTGCGCGTCCCATATCGCGTCGTCGGTCTGGTCGTGGGTCCCAAAGGTGAGCTGCTCCCATAAATGTTTCTGTGCTCCATTTATTTGAGATCATGTTGTAAAAAGAATCAAAGGATAACCAACTGCATTTGTTCTGCTACTTTTATATGCTTGAGTATCGAAAACAAGCAAGTTCCCCCCCGCATCCCCAAATAAAAGCTTATCTCATTTCCCTTTGTCCCTGAAAGTAACCTGTTTATATGTGCTAGGAAACAGCATGAGATAATCAGTTTATACAGCTAGTTTCCAAGTATTGGAAAACTCAGTGACCTGCAAGCTCAGAGCTGTCCTGCTTTTGAAATTCTTTGATTACTTCAGTTGTCTTTCACTCCCCCGAAAATCATTATTCTCAAAATCTCTTGAGTTTATTTCTGAAATTAATCTATAAACCAGCGTTTCCCAATCTTGATCCTCAAGACACACAGCCCCGCATGTTCTAAGTGTTTTCTTACTTCAGCCCAGCTGATTTAAATTGATGGTAGATTAACAGGTGTTTTCTGAACTTTATTCAGCTGAATCAGATGAATTAAAGCAGAGAAACATCTAAAACATGCAGGCCAGTTTGCCTTGAGGACCAGGATTGGGAAACTCTGCTCTAAACTATTCTCAGTAAACTAAATATACGAGATAAGAATAGTAAAAAGTCCAAAAGTTGCTTATTTTTTTCTAGCTTGGGGGAATACACAGAAGTGTTCTGGCTATATTTCAAGACATCTGTTCATTTGCCTTTATTTAGTGTTGCCCTTTTAAAAGCCTTCTGTCCTCAGACTCTGGATTTTAGTGTTTTGCACTTCAGCCAGGTGAGTCATCAGAGCAGCTTACAGTTAAAAGCTGTAATTATTTCACAGCTGGGCTTCTTTAAAGCCAGGGGTTGTTATAATCATCACCATCATCTGAAGGAGAGTAATTACTGAATGTATAGGGCTTTTCGCAGAATGTTGGTGTTACTTTGCTTGTGGTTTTCCCAGCTTCTCCAGCTGCATTTTATGACAGCTCTGATTTTTGTCCAGACGTCTGCACATCATTAATGTTTTATACTTTTTGTCCTACTGGGCAGATTGTGTTCTTTCAATAAATAAATAAAAAATATGTGGTACATTAATTTGACCTTTTTAGTTTTAAATCACTTTTGGCTTTTAATTCATTTTATTTTCTGTTATGCTGCATGTATTATGTTTTATCTCTTGTTTTACATCTTTATAATGCCCTGGGTAGATTCTGACCTGTATAAGGTGCTACATAAATAAAGTTTACTTACTTTTAACATTTTCATTTTATTAATCTTAATTTTGGTTTATCCATTTGCATTCAGTAGCAAATGGATAAACCAAACTTTCTTCCTTTAGTTTGAAAAAACATCATTAAAATTAAAATCTAGTTAGAAAAATACTAATTCTCCTCTGCAGTGGTGTTGGATGGGAATAAGCAGACTGGTTTGAGATGAGGAAAAAGAGAACAGATGCTCAAATGGCCACTCGTTACAATCAAAGTAAGTGTGAGACCATAACGACCCACTGAACCTTTTGAGCTTCTCAGGGAACAGCTTGCACAGCTTCACCAAAAGACGAATTGGAAAAACGTTTCCTGCAATAACGTGGTAGAGTGAGAACTTGGTGTATCCGTGATGGCGACGATACACTCTGCCTTTGAAATGGTTCCAGCTGGTTGTGGTCACTGAATTAAACATTTCTAACCACAAAGACTCTTAAGAATATAAAGATTTTTTTTGCCCCTGTGCTTTTGTGTTGGGAGTGGCTTCATGGAGTCAAACTTAACGCCATCAATTTTTATTTTAATCTGTCTTCTGCGTTTTCCCCCAGGAGCGACCATCAAGCGCATCCAGCAGCAGACGCATACCTACATCGTGACGCCAAGTCGGGACAAAGAGCCGGTGTTTGAGGTCACAGGGATGCCGGAGAACGTCGACCGGGCGAGGGAGGAAATCGAGGCGCACATCGCCCTGCGCACCGGCAGCTGCGGGGGCGTCGAGGCCCCCGGCGTGGATAACAGCGATTTCCAGTTCAACGGGACCGACGTGAGCTTCGAGACGTCCCTGAACCCCGTTGGCGTGGGGGAGGCTGGGTGGCTCCACGCAGGCGCGTCGTCGCCAAGCGGCGGAAGCCTGTTGCCGGTCAGCGTCAGTGGCTCTCAGCGGGTCAACAGCAATATCAGCAGCTACGTCAAGATGTCTTCCACCTACCGCAACGACAGCTCCAGCTCTCTGGGCAGCGGCTCCAGCTCGGCGGATTCTTTCTACGGCGGCGGGAATGGGAACCGGATGGCCGACTTCAGCCCAACTTTCCCCTTCAACGCCAACGCCAACAACAACAACAACAGTACAAGCAGCAGCAGCAGCACAAGTTTCTGGTTTGGCGACGGCCTTCTCAGCGTGGGGTCTGAAGAGATCTTCAGCCTGGGAGGCGGAGGGCCCGCCTCAGGGTTCGAGCCCTTAACCATTTCCACTGCCCATACCTCGCAGTCCGCTGCACCACCGCACATCTGGAGCCCCTTCGTGGACCAGCCGTCACTTCAGGCCTTCGATTCCCTTCAGTCCCAGGTAAATTATTCTGCAGACATGGAGCCGGTCGTCCAACCGAGTTAGATACTAGGGCTGCCAATGACTATTATTTTACTGATCAGTGGTTCTGTTGATTATTCAGACAATTAATCGTTGAAAAAATATGGCACATTCTGCTGACTTTTCGTTTAATCACATAAGCCTTTTGTGTACATTTATAGAAATGCATAAAAAAACAATACAAGTAAACGGATAATTGAATTCCTTTTTTAAACGCCCAAATAAACAGTTTACTGCCAAAAACATAACATAACATTCCTTTAGTGTATGCTTCATCATTTGATTAATGTATCTTTTACATTAACCGATTAACTGGATAGAAATAAATTATATATAACTTAATTTAACCAACTAAAGCTAAAACTGCAACTTGAGAAGTTCTGTTTTTCAACATCTGGTGATTTTATTTATTTATTTTTACTAACAGAAGTCTGTATACTCTGGTTTGCAATTGATTACTAAATTAGTTGATTGTTTCAATAATCAATTAATCAGATTAATCGTTTCAGCTCCTGGATTCATAGCTGCGGTTGTCTACAGACTGTTTCTGTTGATCTCTGCAGACCAGCCAACCCGGCACGCCGCGCCTCTCTCCCACCTTTTCTGGGGCCGAGGCCTTGGAGCACCCTCAGGCCCAGCGTGTTCACCGAAGGCCTTTCGGGTCGGCCGGGACCCTCGACGCCCACAGGGTCCCCTCCTACAGCTCGGCCTTCTCCTCCTCCAGCGAAAGCACCACCTCCTCTTCGCCCCCCGACTCCTCCTTCGCCTACCGGCCGACGCTCGGCTCGTCCGGCAAGGTGCAGGAGATATGCATCCAGTGCATGGAGAACCAGGTGATCGCGGCCTTGGTTCCCTGCGGCCATAACCTGTTCTGTTTCGATTGTGCCACACAAATCTGCCAGGGCCCAGAGGCCGTGTGCCCCGTGTGCCTGTCCCCGGCCACGCAGGCCATTCAGCTGCGCAATATGTGATTAGTTTGAATCCATGTTTTTTTTTCCCCCTTGATGGCTGATTCAGGGGTAAACCTCCCCCTGACACTTGGGCTCATAGCTTAATGATTTTAAAAACAGGAGCCCAAATCAGCGTCTGGCTAATTCCTCGCTCCAGCTTTCTCCAGGCTGGTGTTAATTTGACAAAGGTGCAGAGAGTCGGTGAAGTGGGATTGGAAGGGTGTGTGTTTAGGGCCTGGGTCAGGGTGCTGAGCCCGTTCTTGTGCCTGCTATTGTGAAGTCTTGATTGAATAACGGGAGGGTTAGAGCCCTCTATGTAGCATTGGGAGGGTTGGAACTTTATTTATCTTTCATCTAAATTTGTTTTCTCTTCCCATTTTATTTTTTTACTTCAAAGTATATTAGAGAAATGTTTGCCTTTAGGGCCAACGCTTTATTTTTTCATTTTTGCCATTTCAGACCTTTTATCCCAGACGAATCTTTGAAAGAACAAGAAGCGAGCGTGTTTACTCGCAGTAAGACTTCATATCAGCCGGCGGTGTAATTACTCGGTGAGTGCAGCAGATAGGGAAGCATCCAGGCAAGTTTCTCACGTTTACGGCTCATTTAAAAGGGTTCGGTTTACGTCCAAATTGTAAATGGATTGATTTTTCATAGGTCTGCAAACACTCCCAAGGAGGGCTTTTAAAACCAACTGGGTCAAACCTGTAACTGGAAAGTTTTCACACTCCATAACCAATCATAGTTTTGATCCTTAGACCACGAGGACAAGTTGCTTTTCCGTTACACTTCAACCAGTTTACGGTAAACTCGTGCCTAATTCCCAAGCGTGAAGGAAGGAGACGAGTGGTTTCAGCTGACAGGGTGTTGCTCTCTTATCAAACAAACTTGTGGCCTTTTTTTATTTGAAAAGCCTATAATTACCATCACCACACTATCTCCAAAATAAAATCCCAATCTCTCGCTCAAAAAAAAAAAACCTCAAGCTGACAGGCGGAAGTGGCATCTTGATGAAACAAAGGTAGAGTTGATTGTTTTTATACTTTTTCTTCCCTCTTGTTGTAGTTTTTGTTTACATCTTCAAATAGGGAAACCATACGCTGGTTTTCACCTGGAAGGCTAGGCACGTCTTTTGTAACATTCCTCCTCTCTGGTATCGTCGTTTTGTTCATTTTTTATTTAGGCTCGTCATTCTTAACAAAAAGAGTCACTTGGGATCAAAACTGGCAGATGTTTCCAGCTGTAATCTTGAACAAATCCCAGTGAAGAACAAACTGGCTGCTTTTGTTGTACAAGTTTTTATTTCCTATTTTTAAAGCCATCTCGAGAATCGTCTCTTTAACTTGAATGTTGTCTTTTTTTTTTTTTACTTGGACCGCTCCATCCTGCAGCTGTCCGCTTTATTCCACTGAGATGTGAAACGGCGATGAAGGCCATCCACTGCTTTTTTTTTCTTTCCTTTTTGCACCTCACCTGCCCGGCCTATGCAAAAATCATCTCAGTATTTGAACCAGTCCAGAAGAAGCGGGCAGATACAACTCTATGAAAACAGTGTAAGCACAGAGCGCAGATACAGTCGCCATACAAAAGCATTCGTAACTATGGAAACTTCTCACATTTTGTCACATAACATCCACAAATTTAAATTTAGTTTATTGAAATTTTTGTATTTGTGAAAGACCAACATAAAGTAGCATACAATTGTGAAGATCCTAGTTTATACAAAGTATTTGCGTTCAGCCCTTTAGAGTCAGCACTTAGAAGAATTTACAGCTGAAAAATGAC
This sequence comes from Micropoecilia bifurca, assembly GCA_903067075.1. NCBI lineage: Eukaryota > Metazoa > Chordata > Actinopteri > Cyprinodontiformes > Poeciliidae > Micropoecilia > Micropoecilia bifurca. The sequence continues at coordinate 36,330 of CAEGAF010105523.1, forward strand.
AGAAATTTGCAGCAAAAACAAACTCATTCAATTATTAGCCATTATCCCAGATTCCCAGTTGGATTCTGTGCCTTTCTAACACATGAAGATGTATTTTATAATATAATCCCAACCATTCCATTGTGGATGTTTCGTGTTGTCCTGCTGGAAGGTGAGCCTGTGCTAAAGTTTCAATATTCAGCAGCTGCTAACATGTTTTTTTTTAGCTTTATGTATTTCAGATCAAATTCTATGTCCCTGTTGAAGAAAAAGCATAACTACATCATGATGCTGCTGTTACCATGGTTCGTGGTTGTCTCAAGGTGTTTCTTTCCACCTGTCGTATGTGGGCCAGAAACTTTAATCTTGCTCATTAGACAGGCTCACCTTCTACCGGCTTCCTGTCTGGTCTGTCTGGTGAGCTGAGCTTCTGTTTTACGGTTTTTTAAAAAAGTTTGTCTGCTGTGTTTCCTGGTTTCCAGCGAACATCTGGAGCCTTCACAGAACAGCTTTGTTTGGGATAAGATTTAAGTGCAATTCATTTGCTGATTAATTGCCTTCTGGTTGATCACACTGGTTTTTATTTAGGGGTATCTGACCGAAGGCGGCTGAATGCAAATTTCTTCCACTTTACAATTATTTACCACTTAGTTGGTTTTTCCCTGAGAATCCCAATAAAATATTTTAGGGTTTAATGTGACAAAATGTGAAAACTTTTAACACTCAAAAGTGTGTTGTCTGCTGGATTTCAATCGGGGCTGATCTCCATTTACCTCTCTGAACATTAAAGATTTTCGAGTTTTTTTGTTTTTCTACAATTTTGTGCACTACAATGCACATACTTGACACACTATTGAGTAGTTAGGACAAAACACCTCATCTCACTTCTTCCATGCATGGATTCTTTCTTTCTCAGAACGGTACATACGTGTGGAAATCATCTCAAGTATTAGCTTTAAACACCTGTGTCTAGATTCCTGTAGGACTGAATCAGTTCAGACATTTTGAAGGCGGGTTGGAGGAAGAGCAGCTGGAACGATTTCACTACATAAGGTCAATCCTGTTGCTTGCTTTTTGTTTTTGTGGACGTTGGACTGCAGTCCCTCCAGCATTCCAGCTGTGATCAGTATTTCGGACCCATCATATCGTTTCAACCTAAACTCCTCCGCATCCTCTCCTTTGCGAGTGGGTGAACTTTTGTTAGGAAACGGAACCAAACAAGACCCAAAAGTGCAAAAAGGAAAAAGAAGAAAAAGAAATCCCACCTCACCTGCGTACGTCTTCTCTTTGATCCGTCCCAGTTCTTTTAATTCTCTCATCTCTTCAAAGGATTGATCTTTTTATTACTGTCTTTCTTTCCGCCTGAGGGAATGCAATACACGACCGGCCCTCAGATTATCGACATGAACCTATTGTCGTTTTTTTTCCTTCTTGTGTATGTATTATATAAAAATTACTGTTAATGACTGAGAAATATACAGAACTTATTTTTTATTTTGTTACATTTCGTATATACATAAATATATCTATATCAAAATGTTTACAATAATATTTTAAATTTGTTTCTATTTTTACTTCTTTTTTTTGAGTGATTTTAAGCGAATGAAGAGCTGGAAATCCAGATGATGTTGCAGAGGAGAGCGTCTCAGTGCTATCTGCTTGTAGTCTAGTTAGTAGTTTACAGTATTGATGATGATTAATAGTATTGATAGCTGCCGTTAAACCTAGTTGAAAGTGGAATGTGCATCACAAGCATGTCTTCATCATTTACCGCCATTGTGGATCTTCACTGCAACTGTAAAAAGGCCAAGGATTCAAGCTGCCTGTCATGTCTGTACACCACCAAAATTAAGAACGGTATACTATTAAGATGTATCTTCGATTATCTATCTTTAATGCATATTGTTCAAAGCTGTACCAACGGTTCAAAGTATTTGCTAATTTTACTACACTTTTGTTATGTATATGTGTAGGAGGAGTCTTAAGGCATATAAATTCTTCAAATTAAGTCAGGAGTTTAAAGCAGACTATATTTTATAATGGCCTTTTAAGTTATTGCGGCCAAAGCACTGATATTATATATTTGCTGTAAAGAGAATTTTAAGAGTTTTATTTTTCTGATATTAAAGTTACGTAATAAAGACGGTTTCATTTCAAGCCACTTCAGATTCCTGTCCTTTTTTTTTTTTTTCTTGTAGTCATGACTGGCATGTTGTGACTCTGGGTACCTGGAAATCCCAGCGGAGGCTGTGGTTGTGTTTAAATTGTTGGGATTAAACTAGGATTAAACAAGATTACCTGCTTCACGGAGTGCAGAAATGTTGAGTCAGACCTTTGACTTTGTGGTCTACCTCGATGAAGAAACTGCATTGTCCATAAAGTTGTTTCCAGACTTTTCTTTTTTCTCTCTCTCTCTGAGCTCCAGTTTGAGTTTAATCAAGAAGATTCAGCAACATCTGCTTTGTTTCTGTGGAAGCAGGTTGTAATTTGGCCGGTTTACACGAGTTTCTGACTCTACAACTACAAACTACAGTGAATGTGAAACGGTGCATCTCAGTATATCGGAATACTTTCATTGCAAAGTGAGCGTTTTAAAATTCAGTTCAAAAACTGAAATAAGCATTTCAGTTTTTATTTACTATTATATAACTGTAAATCAGCCATTACATTGTTATACATTTCATTGTTTTATTTCTGATCATATTGATGGTGGCTTACAGCTAATGTAACAAATGTGTAGTTTAACTTATGGTTATGGTTCATGGTTACTTTTTAACTGCACACAATAAACCATAAAGCTTTTCATTCTGATTCTGAAAAAAGAACCTTCAAAATTACAAATGCCATTGATTATTTCAAATATGTAACTGTGTAATTGATTGAAGTCTGCCTTTTAGATCGAGGTACTAAAACAGATGGACCTTTGTGTTTATTTGTTAAAATGCAACTGCAAAGTTGCACATTACTACAACACAGCATTTGAACAATTAAATTCTCAAACAAGTCAAAGTGGAGGCTCTCAGAAACTCACTTGAATTTAATTCTGCCATCTGTGTTAATGCCTATACATATATATATATATATATATATATATATATATATATATATATATATATATATATATATATATTAGAGGATGTGATGAGAAGAATATCTCTCGTTGTCTAAAT
>CAEGAF010105526.1:0-26345 GCA_903067075.1 Micropoecilia bifurca
TCAATCAATCAATCAATCAAATTTTATTTGTATAGCACATTTCAGCAGCAAGGCATTTCAAAGTGCTTTACACAATTAAAATTAAAACAGCATGTGACAGTGAATAAACAGAAAGAAAAATAATTTTTTTAAAAGAAAAAAAAAATTAAAAAGATAAAACATTAAAACCCGCCCGCACCCTTTGTAGGACTTCATTTAAACGTCTCACACCTCAGAGTTTGAGTTAAAATGCCATTTAACAAGAATTTTCACACCTCAGAGTTTTAGTTAAAACGCCACTTAACAAGGATTCTCACACCTCAGAGTTTTAGTCAAAACGCCACTTAACAAGGATTCTCACACCTCAGAGTTTTAGTTAAAATGCATTGATTCGTTTAACTGAGACGTTTTCCGGGGGGGCGGGGGGGTGGGAGGGGGGGCTTTACATAGACAGTGTGAAAGAGAAATAAAAAGTAATGGAAAATGGAAAAGTAAAGGTAAAAGCATTAAAAACATCGAAGACATTAAAACCCGCACTCTAACCCTAATTTAGGCATAAGCAACCATGTGGGTTTTAAGTTGAGATTTAAAGGCACTCAGTGTTTCAGCTGTTTTACAGTTTTCTGGAAGTTTTTTCCAAATTTGTGGTGCATAGAAGCTGAATGCTGCTTCTCCTCGTGTTGTTCTGGCTCTGGGGATGCAGAGCAGACCAGAACCAGAAGATTTGGTAAAATAGCCATTCAAACCAACCTAGTCCCAAGTGAAACAGGAATTGCTCCCTCAACCTAATAACTCATCATGCATTATGCTAACAGGCAATCAGCCTTTAACATATCTGCAGAGGAATGTCGCCTCTTTTCTTGCAACGTTGTTTTAATTCAACCACAATGGAGTATTTTTGAGTACAATCCATTAAAGATCATCCCATATCATCTCCTTCCCAAATGTAATGTAGACATTAACGTGGCCAAACTCAAGACTCAGGCATAAACACAGTGGGCTTCCTTAAACAGAGGAAGTCTGTTAAAGGACTTCCTCTGTCAACCATGACTCAAAACGTCATGGTGTTTTTGGCTGTGGATAAAGGGTTTAACCACCAAAGTGTTCATGTATCTAACAAAATATCAGCAACATCTGTTGAACATAAACATAATTTACTTGCTTGGCTGAATTTGTTTAATATTGTGATATCATAACCACTGGAAATGTTTAAAATTCAACTCAAACGTTTTATTTTTTTTTTTACTACTTTGATATTGTAATGGACCAAAACAGACTTTTTTTATACTCCTGTCACTTCATCCCTTTAGGCCTGTGGAGCTAAGTTGTAAAATTACCTACAATTGTTAACAGACTTACTTTTTCAAGCAATTCTCTTTCTAGCCCTTGAATGCATTTGTAATACTTCCCTTCCTCTCTCCAAGTCCTTTATTAGGAGAACAAATAGCATTTGGTGGGTGAACTCTGATTTGTATTCCTTCAGCTCTAATTAAATTTGTTCTGGTAATACAAAAGAGAACACCCATCAATAATAATAGCAAACAAACAAGGGGGTTGCATACATAAAACGAGATGAACAAACCTGCTTTGCTTTGGGGCCAGTTGCATTCAAATTTGCTTTGGAAGGAAAAAGAAACTACAACCAAACTGCAATGCTGACGGTAAACAACAAGGTGTAATTCTGTTTTTCTGCCGCTGCTAACGCTGTTGTTTCCATTTTAGTTAAGAATTTACAGTAGACTAAGTGATAGATGAGCCAGCTCAACATTTTTAATGAGCAAAAATAAAGCTGACTCTTTTGTTGTGTTTTCCCACACACCACTATTGATCTTTCCTTTTGCGTTATTGTAAAATGCATTTTTAAATTCACTTCATTTTCATTATAGTGATTAAAGTCAAATAAATATTTGTTAATTTGTCAGAAATTTGTGCTTTACTAATATCCACCAACATATTAACACTTAAACTTTATGACAAATCTGTGAAGAAATGCAACGACAGGCTCTCTGGACACAATGTTGTGAGGACAGAACATTATCAGGGAGGAAAGGGGGACGTCATAACATACATGTCCCTCGAGGATAAAAGAAATACAAAATAGGGAAAGTACAATCTCACATTGAACATTTTAGAAAAATGCTCTTTATAGTACATACATTCTGTGAGGAAACAATCACATGCAGAGGTGTTTTTTTTTTCATACAGTTGCTTGTGTCGCAATTAGTGGCAGCAAATAAATGTGACCGAAGCTCTGTTGTATTTTACCCTTTGCCAATTAAGTTTGACTAAAAGAGTCAAGGGACAGTAATTACTTACTCCATGCTTCCCTGGAGTTTAAGAACGATAGAACACAGAGGCTTTTTCTTCAACATAAGAAAGAAAGAGAGCGTGTCATTTAGGCAAGGCAGTTGTGTATTTGTCTATAGTTGGGAAACATAAATAAAAAAACAAGCTATTTGCCCAAATTTGCTCACATTTACAGTTGGAGAAATTATTAAACAAGTTTAAACAAGCAAGTGTGTCAAGACTGGGTAGAAACAAACGTCTGTCTTCCTATGGTACAGGTTAGGAGGTTGGAGGTAAAAGGTTCTCCAGAGCTCCAGAGAACTGCACCAATAAATTTCTCAGTATAGGATACTGATAGTTAAGGTTACTTTTGTACATTTTCAAAGGTCTTTCACACAGCATGTCTGCAGGATGTTGTACAGTAACTTAAAACAAGCTTGGTGTAGGAACTTTGCCAGGAAAATGTTATGGTTTCTAGTCACACAAATTAGTAAAAACACTTGGTATTGAGTGGAGCTCACATTTTTGAGAACCTTGTAGTAATGTAGTTTTTCCCAGTAAAAACTTAAAGTTACTGCAGCTCATTATATCAGGCAAGTGTACTTCCAGCTTTCTTGTGTATATAACATGTTTGTGGCACCGCAGGGGAATTGATCCTTATTAGGAATAAAGAGATGGGAGAGATAATTTATTTAAAAAAAATTTTCTTTTACAAATCTCAGCATTGCAATGATTTTGTATACGTTCAGAAATGTGATTGAAATACATCATTTTACCCAAGCTAAAAAAATGTTATGTATTCCATTTATTTGTTCTTTTTCATTCATATTTGTGTTGTGATGAAGGAATGGCTTGGAGAAAATCTTTAAAGTTTAATCATGATCTTTGATGCAAGCACTGCCCTATTGCCTGAGCTGTGCATGGTATGCATTACATTCAACGCAAACCAATCATTCTCTTTTTAGTTTTTCTCAGAATAAAACTAAAGGAAAAGGGCATCTTTGTTTTCACTGAAAAACAACCATTGCATGTGTGGACCAAAAATAATTTGCTATATACTTCTACTCCTGCACTCACACTAACTCCCAAAAGGTTAGCTCAAAGCAGAGACATGCAATTACTAGACTTAAGGTGATTTCACTCACTTTTGCAAGTAAGGTAATGGACAATTTCTTATGTTTTGTTTTCATCAATTTGTCAGTTAGTTTCAGACTCTCAGTAATAGGCTTAAGTACTCAGCCACTGTTAATGGAGACTTCAGTTGAGCTCATGGTGTTACATTCAAACTCTGCACAGCCTCAGAGGGCCTCTGCAATAGATTCACTTGATCTTATGCTGCATGAGGACATGAGGAAGAAAAACAGATCTCTATTATGGCAGGGGAGGAAATGAAAACAGCTCAGTCTCAGACCATGATTTTCTCTAATCACACTCACAGGTGTAGTTGAAACAATGAGTTTCTTTAATTCAAGGCTAAAACACACTTGTTTTGAGTTGCCTTTAGCTGGAATGCTGCTCAATATATTGATGTGTTTGATCTTATTATTCATGTTCGTTTTTTATGGTATTTGACAAAGTGCAATGTTTGGTGCTTATTTTATGGCTTGCAGCAAAATGGTTTACAGTGTTGAGTTATTTTGATAACACATGAACTGCCCTGTTACTAAAATGTGCCACACAAAGAAACTTGACTTGACTTACTGCAGCAACGCCAGATTCTTTTTGAATCTTTAATTTTGAGTTCTGTTTGTTGTTTTTTGTTTATTTTGCGATTTGTTTTTACGAAACGTTTAACTGATCGGCAATCGTTCGATATTTTTTTTTTCAATCATGTTTTTTTCCTACAAAGATGGTGGTTTCCCCACTATCCTTACAGTTTTTAATAATTTATTGAACCGTTCTTAACCCAACCCGTATTCAGGTTATTAAGAACTAATGCTTGATGCATGCCAGAAATTTGACCTTTTTGAAATCAAATATCGTCTTCTCCATAACCATGGGGTTTGTAGTTATTTGTAGTCCTTTGAAATCTACATCAGTGAAAAATAAATCACTCTTTAAGAGGTATAAAATCAGTATCTGAGTTATAAAAGCTGCTAAAAGAAGCTAGAATTGTATTCCTTGTCCCATGTTTGCACCTGAAATCATTTTGTATTTCCTCCTGTTTTCATTACTTCAGTGTCTCTCACTCTTTTATCACGTGCCTCTTTCCTAATCCACATTCATCTACTTCTTCCGCTCGTCATCTGGTTTTACCGGCTCTATGCAGGCTAATCAGTGTATAATCTCACTTTTAATTCTCTTCCTATTAACCTCTTCATATCATTTGTTGTACCATTACTGCTCCACATACACACACCCATGCTATAATTGCCCTTTGAGCTAAATTGTGGTTTATTTCCACATCATGACGGCGATATGCTGAGTTAATTACGGGGTGCAAATGAACATCACAGCAATCAGAAGAGGTGAAGGGAGAGAATGAGGGCCACTGAATGTGGGGAACAGTTTAGCCTGCTGAATTATTTCTTCCTACATGGCTTTAGTCTAAAAGATTGTTTTTTTCAGTCATTTTGAATATTTAATTCAACTTCTTTAATATGCCATAAGTAAGGCTTGATTTGTTTATATTTAAATGACTAAATCCTTGAGATGATGCGAATGCGGCAATGAGACCAGAGACAGGAGATAAATCCAGGCATATTTATTTTCTGTCATGCACCACGATCATCCCATTTTGATACATTATTCCATTATTCTAACCTTGACAGGGAAAGTAATTTATTGGGAAATGGTTCTCATCACGCTTCTACATAGAGAGGTCTCAGCTGCTCTGACGTCCAGCTGCAATGTTCTTTACACAGCTGCATCTTACACATTATATTGCACTCAGTGATATAAGGAAATGACTTTCTTTGCCGAAACGCCACATAGCTTTTTTTTATTTAAAATTCTGCCGAATGCTTAAGCCCCACATATCGACAAGGTCTGTCAGTTTTAGAAATATACGAAGAGTTATAAGTAAAAAAAGTTACATTAGAAAAGCTTCAAATTGCTAAATCGACTAAAATGCTTTTACATCAAAGACAATGTTTGAATTTTCCAAATGAAATTGAGAAAGGCTTTTTTGATTTGCATCACTGCCATATTTCTTACTAGCTAAGCTTATTTCAGCTCAGAGAATTGTGTACTTATGTTACATTGCTCCACAACAAATTGAGGCACATATACTATATCCACCTTTTTGTATGTATTTACAATGAGCTAAACAATGGATCTAATGTATTCTCAAAGGAGACTATTAACACTCAGAAACATGGTGTTTCACTTTGTCTTAATGTTCTCTCTTACGTCTATTCAATTGGAAATCTTTGCGGGGTTTAATGCAAGTATGTTTGTTCCCAATTTTATCTTTGATCTGGGCAAATTAGACTGTTAATAATAGCTGACTGTGCATTGAAATTCCCCAGGGAACAAGGAATATATTAACCTTATTAAATGAATATAGTAGCACTGACATAAACATTAATTAAAGCTTGACCACATCAAAAACTTAACATATTCAACTGCAAAGAAAGCCTTCTCTTTTCCTGCCAAAACAATCTGCCTTATTTTCATTCGCTAATAGCCGGCTTCAGCATGAAAATGTAGAACGTAGGGGGAACAAGAGACTTAATTGGCCGAGCAGATGGCATCACACTTAAAGTTAGAGGTACACGAGGAATAGATCTCAGACCTGGGCCAGTTCCCTGGTGATAACTCTGCTAGAGGAGCTTTATAAGTCTCAGAGCAATTTGCTGTGAATCGAGAAAGGAATATAAAGAAGGAGGCATGGAGGGAGGCAGGTTAAGGATAAAGGAACCCCTACATCGTCATTTATTTGCTCAACAAAAGCCTCTGCATTTTATGTAAACTTGTTTGTCTTTTCCCCACCTTATAGTGGCAAAGGAATAAACAGATGACCTTTTGAGAGGCAGACTCAAAATAATTATTGAAAAAAAACTTGTAGTGATTTTTCTTGAGGGGTGGGGTGGGACATATTTGTCACTTTCACATCCCCTTTGAAGTATTTTAACAACATGTTCATCTTATGATTTGACATGAAATGTACATTATTGACTACATTAGTCTGTTAAAGATCTATGGTAATGAGTAACCATTAATCATTCAGGGTTCACTCAGACATGTCTGTGAAAGAGATGAAGAGAGCTGCATTTACAGACATTATTTACAGTTCATGGGGGACTGGACAGTTAATCAAGTGAGGTATGTTGATAAAATCTTAACAGTCACAGATTTTCTCGATGGGAGGAACTAAGATTAGCTCTTTGAATTTAGTGTGGTGTGAATTATTAGTTCAGGACATGGCAACACAAAGGCATTTGAATCTGCTCTCTTGTTTTAAAGACATTCTGTCCTTCATCCTAAAGGCTGAGAATTTTAGAATTTTTATTTTATTTTGTGCTTAATATTATTCTCCAGTGTTTAATGCCGATTTTAAAGATACTCTAACTCTTTTTTTATTTTTTCAAACAACCTTTTTTCTCTGACACAAGTGCTGACACATTGCCCTCCATGACGAGCCAGACAAGGGGAGCCAAGAACCAGAGAAGAAGAAGCAGCTTCTGTGGAGGAGCTGCAGAGGAAAAAAAGTATTTTGCATTGCTTTTAAAACACCTATGTAAAGCATGGTGGTGGCAGCATCTGTTTCCTAAGATAACACTACAAGGTTCTAATTTGGTTTAACTTTGAATTTAACTGAATTAAATCGAGCAAAGTGGAGTAGATGAAAAATACTGTTGATAATCTGACTGAGCTTGAGTTATTATGACAATATGAACTAATAAACATTTACAACTGTAAGAAAGCAAAAGGTGGTTTGGAAAAAAAATATATAAATGCATGCCACACTTTTTAGAGTTTTATTCATAAAAGATATGATGAACAATTTGAAATTTACATAAAATACATTTAGGTATATGTTGTGATGTGGCAGAATGCGGAAAAGTGAAAATGTGCTTTAGCAAAGCACCTTAGTTAATTAAATATTCTTTCACTTGTTCTTCCTCTAAACCTCAAATTCCCGAATCCTGAACAGAAATGAAAAAGCCTTCTTGATGAGAAATGGAACATTTTTGAGGAGTTTATTTTTCTTAGATTTAAGCATTTCAGATTTCGTTTGAGGACTGAATGCACCTACTACTAAGAAAAAAAATCCCTGATATGAGAAAAACTAGATCTTTTAAGCCCGGCTCCTGCAGTGTCACTGTTAAACATGAGAAAATAAGTAACAAGAACTTCTTTATCCAACTACTCCCACTTTTTGTTTGTGCAGGTGATCACTTCCTCCTAAATGATGTTTGGAAAATAATAGACAAAAGTGAATTTTGGGTCGCATGCACTCACTTTATGCAAAATGTTTTTCACCTCACAGTCTTCCACTGCGGTAGGCTGGATTTGTCCTCCAGCTACTTGTTACTCTGTGAGCAACTGAACAAAAAATGTTCACGTAACACAGAATAAACGGTGGGTTCACACATTTTCCTTTTGAGACGTGTCTTTCAATCTCGGATCAACTCCTCTAACAGCATCGTAAGCTTTGGTTCCCTGTCTTACACAGTACAGATCAAACGTCAATCTCCGAAAACCATCTTTTATCCGCAAACAACACCCAACGAAGCTGGAAGTTGAAGAAAGTTGCCGAGATTTCTTTTAAACTCCAGTAAAGTAAAATATTGAAAAGTTAGCATCAAGAGGAGTGTTTTGGTGGTGTGTTTGTTGAGCATGTCCTGAAGCTGTAGGGAGTGGTGTTCTGGGAAAACGGTGCATTATAGAAGAATAGAGGAAGGGAAGTGGCAGAGAGGAGGGAAATCTTTGATGAGGCCCCGGGAGTGTCTCTAATGAGAAGTGATGTGAGGGAGCCTCTTCTTTCTTTCACTCCAAACAGAGCAGCACTGCACTGTTATATAATCAAGCCAAAGATATAACCAACGGCTGTAATTAAAAATCCCAAACTCACCATTCTGCTTCATGCCTTCAGAAGCCCCAACTCCAGGAGAGGAGACAATATTATCAAAGGCTTGTTGTGACAGTGTGATTAATGCTTCACCCAATAACTGAGATGAAGTCCATGACTCTGTGATGAGTCAGTTTGGGGGCGATGAGGAAAGTAAACATTGATATGTGTGTGATGCACCATGTCACACTCAGACATTGCTATGGACTCAATTATTACTAACAAGGTATTACAAAAAGATGGAGGCTCTATTCTGTGGTTTCCAGATGGGTGCTTAGGACATTAATGTAACTGTTTAATTTTGTTACAATTCACTTTTTAAGTGCATAGGAAAGAGGCTTGAAAGCTAAAGACATTTAAATTAATTTAATCCTTTAAAAAATTTCATTTTTCTTTTTACTTTTTGGAGTTACTCACAGTTGTCATGTCTTTGATTAAAAAATCTTGAATCCAATTATTTAAGGGAATTTTAATGTGTATAGTAATATTATCATCAACCTTTGAATCTCAAACCATATTGAAAAAAATCAAGATGCTTTGGTCAGTTTGAGACAAATCTTACAGTCTTACAATCTTACAATCTTTGAAATGTTGGTACATTTCAAAGGTTTGCTTTGAAATGTACCAACATGTATAGCAAAGAACAAGATCTGTAAACTAATTAATGAAGAACAAGTTGTGCTACAGTAAGCGCCTTGAATCCATGAAGAACTTTTCCAGCAATGTCAAACAGTTAGTTTCTGGATTAAAAGAAAGAAGGCATATTGATAATTTAGTCTATTGAATTAAGTATCAGTGACCCCAACATTGCATGGGAGACCATACAACATCTAGCACTTCCTTCTCATAGTAGTCACTAACTTGGCCGTATATTGTTGCCGCATAGAATCTTATTCTTCAACCGGTCACTCGCAGGAACAGCATGTGAAGCTGATGCCAAAATTGTTGAGTGGGGTCGAGGTCAGGACTGCTGCCTAATTTATTCTCTCTTCTCCCAAATGCTGCTTCCAGTTTCTCATAAAACCTGCTCTGTGGGGGCAGACGTCGGCATCTCGAATATGGCTCAGTTCAGTGCACTGGTTGCAGAATTTTCCCTCAACGTCTCTTCACAGTAAGTTTGCCTCGTCTTTCCAGAGAGTCTCACCATCACACAGTTTCCACTGAAGCTGTATTTGTTTGTGAGAAAGGAATTAACAATGTTTTTATGGAAATAACCCACATACTCATAGCAACAACAAAACAATCAGTCGACTACAAATTTTTATATTTTTATATATATTTTGATTGATACAAAATACATGATTTTGTATCAATCATGAACTTTGAGGAATTTGAGGTGAGTTAGCATTTTATAGTCCCATTCATATATAAGATAACCAACTAATGCATTGTAGTGCAGAAACTGCAGGGTGGTTTTCATTCAGTAAATCTTTGTGTAGTTTACAATGTGTGCTGCTAACTATAAACATGGATTTGTTGAAAAGTCTCTCCATTTCTCAGTCTTTCTCACCATGGCTCCTATACATGGTAAATCAGCAGCAAACAACTTTCCTTCTGACTGCCCGTGAGCATAGGGTTATGTGTGTACCCATGTCTATGTATGATTATTTGTTTTGATTCTCTATGTCTACACTCAGATGACAGAGCTTTTCTTGACTTGGTTTGCTATAGTAAATTAAGCAATAAATACATTAGAATATTCTTATGATGACCTTCCGGAGCCGCAGCGTATAGAACAAAATTGTCTTTGTGGATCTGTGTTCTTAAATGAGCTGCTGCAAGGCAAATGGATACATAGAACTTTATTGTTGTTATGTTATTATACTTCATTGTTTAAAATGAGACATCTGACCATCAAAAAACATTTTTTTTTACAAAATAAAAGAGAGTAAAACAGAATTTTAATGAATAGGAAGAAATAAGAACAGCTGCACAGTGATGCACTTATAGCGCTGTTGCCTTGCATCAAGAAGGTTCTGGGTTCGATTCCCGGCCTCTGTCTTTCTGTATGTTCTCCCTGTGCGTGCGTGGGTTTTCTCCGGGTACTCCGGTTTCCTCCCACAGTCCAAAAACATGACTGTCAGGTTAATTGGCCTCTCCAAATTGTCCCTAGGTGTGAGTGTGTGTGCATGGTTGTTAGTCCTGTGTATCTCTGTGTTGCTCTCTGACAGACCTGTCCAGAACCCCTCGCCTCTCACCCAGAAAGTCAGCTGGAGATTGGCACCAGCACCTCCCGGCACCACTAAGGGACAAGGGTGTAAAGAAAATGGATGGATGGATGAAGAAATAAGAACAGAAAAAGTTACATGTGAAGAACAAGAGAAAATCGATTGGCACATCTTTTTTATTGCAACAGCCACATTATAGTTATAAGCAGAAACAACGCAGGGAGAATTATGTGCTCCATTAGTGTTTGTGTTTTATATTTAATAAACTGCTTGCATCCATGCACCATGTGCAGAGTGAATGAGCTGTTAAAATGAAAACAAAATTGGCACTTAACAGCTTAGCAGTGTGTATTATGATATCAAATAGCATTTCTGTTAGATATAAACAGGCTCAGCATAAAAAATGATTTAAAATCCATAACTATTCAGATTTAGGGTTAAGGTCAGGTCCACTACAAAACAAGCAATGTTTAAATACAGCTTCTTCCCATTTCACATGGCATGTGCACTTGGTTTGTTCAGTTTCTAATTAATTGTCACATGCTAAAACGGGGAAGTAAACTAAACATTTACCAGCTGGGATACCTTTACATTTCACGGTGGGATGCCTGCTTGTGTTCATGAAATAGGCGAGTGCATCTGCCAGTGTGTTAAGATGAAGATGATGGAGTGGATCCTTACCATCAGAGCTTTATCAGATGTTTAGAACTCTGAAGAAAACCTCTGAACTAACAGTACCTTAAAAAACAACTAAATAACATGTATGTAGATGAACAACGACACAGTTTGAACTATGTCAAAAGCAGTAGAATGAATGATTGTTATTAGCAACACCTCCTTACGTATAAGCTTCCTGCTGTCTTCTAAGTTAGAGCATGTATGTGAAAAGTTGTAGTTAAATTCTGGAGAAGACAAATGTTGTTTTCAATTAATCTTACCTCCAAAACAGAGCTCATGCTGAGTATACACGAGTAGGAAAACCTACAAAGAAAAAGAAAAATGTTCTCTAAATGATAAATGACAATGGCTTTATAAAATTCAACAGATTGGATAATACTGCTAGAAATGCTTGTGGTTACCCTCGTTAGAAACACATTCTTATCATTAGCAAAATACAATCCAACATGAAAATGTAGTGATAATGACTTTCTTCATCTGTGTTAGTCTGGTCAAGAAACTAAGCTTAATTTCGTTAGATGAGGCTATTGATCACAAATCTGAGTTCAGTTAACTTTTCATACATGACTTTTTATAATGATGACCCAGAATAAAAGTATTTATGTAAACATTCAGCACCGATCACATCTTGGTCTGAAGACACCTTGTTAATCACATTATCACCATGCAATCCTCACAGACAAACACAATTTTCTGTTTTCCAAAGTTAACGTGATACTTGATGGAAAACAAAAACAGTATTTGAGAAATTCACAATGACCATCTGGGTAGATAAAACCAGCATGAAGAAGGAAAACCTGGGAAGAGCTCTGCCCCTAAAATCTGCTGGAGGTCAGTAAACATTAAGGAAGAAAAATTAAAATGTATTACAACAGCAAGTCCGTAAGGTCTTATCTCTTCATGAAACATTAAATCCTTTCAAAACATTTTTTTTCTTTAATTAGCAAGTGACCTGCAGAAATTCACCGTTTAGCGCAGTGATGCATTTCCGTTTAGTAAGCAGCGCAGCCACCCAAACCTATGAACCTGAAATTGTCTGCTTTCCATTTACTTTTTTGTTCCAGGTCACTTTCTTGTGATGTATGACTCTTGCTGCTTTTGCCTAGGGACACAGAGTAGTTCACAATGTGTTTACTTTTCTGCTCCACAGTGCAGCTTAAGTAACTGCAACTCTGATAGCAGGTAGCACTGCTTTGGGATTTGGGATAAAGCCCCTGCACGAGCATGGAGTGCTAAATAGATGTACTGTACATGTAATCGGATACAAGGTGGAAAGAAAACATGAGAATACATCTACTTAGCCACAAACTGAGAATAAAAGCAATTAAATAGAGATAATCTCATGTCAAAAACACTGAGAGTGTATTGCATTGTACATAGAAACACTACAATGTTATTTCTGTGCCCCACATGTTTGGCATGTCAAAAATTTAATCCCAGAGGAAAAGGACATTTTAAGGTTTAACTGTGGTGATGTCATTTCATTGAATACGTTTGAGGTAATAAACCTCTGGTTACAGTCTGTTTTTAACTTAAAAGTAATAAGACAGTTTTTTAATGATTTGATGAAATTAATGCTGTTGTGGAATCTCAGCTGTCTTCTCATTTTGCTATATCTTTGCCTGTTAAAGTCATATTTAAATAATGTATGAATGCAGAATGTGGAACAGGTCTGCATATTTATTCATCTTCAATGTATAAATATGCAACCAGAGGTCTGAGTGTAATATTAAAGAGAACTCAGTGAGGTGAACATTGATTTAGAGTGGGAAATTGCTTTGTGGAAGCGTGTTGGGTGAATCAATTTGTTGGAAAAATGTTTATTATGATCATTTTAACCTTCTCTTATATTCACTTCTCTAATATTCATTTGTGTCGTCACATTTCCAGACAGAGTCCAACTGTGGAAAATATGACATTTGATTTGAATGAAAATGATTTTTGCTCACTGTTAGATTTTTGCTACTTCTGCAATAAGTTAATTTCCTGCCTACGTGCAGATGTTTCTGAAAACCTGCACAATGCCCGTATTAACAGAGGCAGCGTTATGTAAAATCGACTCTTTGAGCTTTACATCATGTTATAATGTTAGTCTCTCATCAAAAAAATACCTGGAATGTTGCCTTGATTCTTTCGTGCATGTTTGAAAAATGCATTAATCTCTCTTGGCAACCATTCAGCTGTATAAAATCCCTGGGTGGACCAAGGCGCAGCTCCTCATCAGAGCTGCAGTTTTCCAAACTCCTGCCTCACAGAACCTTGCATACAAGCATAGAAACATTTGAGGAGACTCTCCAGGATGTTTGATTTAGTTTGGTTGATCCTTTTAGTGACCACACTTTTCTAACACAGTCACAGAAAATAAATAAATAAATAATGGGGACCAATGTGTGACTGCAGGAATAGTCGCCATTAAATGTAAACGTTGGTTTACTGTGTCTGAGATTTTATTCTACCATAAGGTATGGTATTTATATAAAGATGAGCCCACATCACAGTAGTTTCCCGAACATTATCATATTAGCTTCAAACCAAATAGCACCTTCTTTCATGTTCTATTTGCTTGAATGCAGAGATGTTTTTACATAGATGTTTTAAGGTTCTACCAGTCAGCTGACTTTGAGCACTTTCAGCAGTTACTGTGGATACACACCCACAAATGTGACATTTAAGAGTCTATCTTTCTCCGTCTCTCTATCTCCCAAACACATGCATCCATATAACACTCTCCTACACAGAGAACCATGCTGTGTGTTAAGCAGTGAAACCCAGATGGCGACCACCTGGCGGGTGCTGGTGGGCTCCGTGCGACAGCTTCGGACAGGATATGGACACACACACAGATGGTGACCCACTGAGAGTGAACGGGAGATGGACGTGCTGACTATTGATTTGCTCAGATCAATGATTCACAACCTGGTCATCTGACACCAGGAAAGTTTCACCCACTGAGCTGGCACACTGGCTTGGCACATTTGGTGCACAACACATCATATGGAGGGTGTCTTCAAATTAGTAAATATTTTCAAAGCATTTGAAAAAATTGAGATCTTCTAGTCTTTTATGTCGCCATTACATTCTATAATCACATAATGTCCTTTTTTTCTGTTGCCTTTACTCAGTTTGGTTCATTTTGAAAATAAATCTAGTCTCTCTGTTGTTAATGCTGCAGTGCATGCAAAAGGTATCCAGAGCACTCCCCTTTTTCCACATTTTGTAAGGCTGCACCCTTAATCCAAAATGAATTAAATGAATCTCCTTCCACAAATTTTTGCACACAAATTTGCCTTATTTTTTGGAGTAGACACAACTTCAGGTCTTGCCACAAATACTAATTGAATTTTGCTCTTGAGTCTGACTGTGCTATTTTAAAAGATATTTTTAAGACTAGCTTGTATTTAGATCAATCTTTTGTGGGGAGGTGTAGAGGGGGGGATTAATCCACATCTGCCGCTATATGGATAATTTGTTGAGGATGTGCACATACTGTTTTCCATGTACGCCAAGAAGATAATTTTTTTGTCTCATCTGACCAAAGTACCTTCATACTGCACTTCATACATGACTTGAGACTAATTTTAAATAGGAAGTGATATAATTTTTTTCTTTCTTCTTTTTCTTCTACCACAAATTTCAGATATGTGGAGCGTAAGACAAATACTGGTCCTATCAACAAATTCTCCCATCTCAGCTGTGGATCTCTGCTGCTCCTGGATAGTTACCCTTGGGGTCATTGGCAGCTTCTCTGAATAATGAATTCTTTGCTTTAGCTGTCAGTTTAGGTAGATAGTTTCATCTTTGTAAACTTGCAGCTGTGCTTTATTCAGTTTTTTTGTTTAGACAACAAACCGAACAAGGTTGTGTGAGTTTGGGGTATTCCTTTGAACCTATTCCTGCTTCAAAGCTCTCCACAACTTTCCATGGAGTCATGTTGTTTTTTTTATCATTCACCAATAAGCCTCTATGGAAGAGGATTAGGGCCACTGGAAAAAAGAAAAAAAAAATCTGACTTTAATCTCAGAATTCTGAAATTAAAGTCAGAATTCTGAGAAAAAAAGTCAGAATTCTGACTCAAGTCTGGACTATTCTTGTGAATTTTGGAGGATATGTGTTTTACAGGAGTATGACCTGATGACTTGATGACACTTTATGATATTTAACCCCAAAAATCCTAGATTGATAGCATTAAATCCAAACAAACATGCTACCAAACATCCTTTCTATAGGTTTTCAATATTTGTCTTTACTAACCAGATATCCTCCTTCCCATTTTGATTAGTGATCTGTTGATTTATTAATATTTAGAGACATCTAAGTCTACACCAACCAGTTTCTTTTTTCTTTTTTCTTGGTTTATAACTCCTCAATTATTCACCTTTATTCAAGGTGGAAAAAGGGAAAATAAGTTAATCAGTACCACAGATTTTAATTTCAAAGTCCTCCAAACGGGACATGGAGTGAAAATAAAGCATGTGAAACCAAGCCAACTTATCTTTTAACCTCTCTCTCTTTTCTCCCTCATCTTTCATTCCCACATCTTACCTTCCCTTCAAGGCTGTAAAAGCATGTTCAGCCTTTTTAGGAGTTTATTATTAATGCGCTCGAGCAATGTGCTCTTCAGATTGTCAGCGTTAATCAGGAGACTTTCATCCCTCTTTTCAGAGGGTGAACAGACACACTGCACTTCCTTGTCAGGTGTTAAATTGCTTTATCTCAGCGTCTGTTAACCACCTCCGAAGTAGACCTGTTGTCAGGGCTACTGCTGGTGTACCTCATTATTCATAAAGGTCATTCTGAGGATCTAAAATAAAGCTAAAGGCAGGAAGACAGCACAGCTTGTCGAGGTAATGTCAAGTTCCAATGTCTTCTCTATTAAAGTCAGAGCAAAGCTTAGCTCTCCATTTCCATAAGTCAAAACGTTGTGTCAAAGTTAACAGAGGGGCTACCCAATTTATGTAATTTTGGAGTGCAGGGTTGAAGTCCCAAACTTCTGAAATACATTATAAATGGCCAAAGCAAAATATTCTGCAATGATGAGAAAATACACAAGTGCCTAGCTTGTTGCAGAAAGCAGTGTGTCCTTTACGAAGTGCTTACTGTTGTGTTGTCTGGTGTTTTGTTTCAAACCTTAAAGGTTTCTCAAACTGACAAAGTAACATTGGTGCCCAACCCTGACTTGTTTGCGAAACTGCAGAGAAGTAAACTTAATGTTCAATATGGAAATATAAAACATAGGTTTTATGTCTAAAACATAAGCATGTTCTAATAGTTTCACCTGAGTTGTAAATTGCTGGTACTTAACATCTTATCAAGTCCAAAGGACCCCAAAGCGCTTCACTCTACATTCACTCATTCACTCATTCATGCACAGATTCACATGCTTATGGTCTCAAGATACTATTGCTACTACCGGTTCAGACGGCAACTTACTGATTACAGAATAAACTCCTACCGTGGTCACAAATGTCACCCCAGATCCAAATGTTGTGCTCTTAATGCAAGTAATTTTAAATTGTAAATTTTTTTTAACTATATTATAAAAATCAATTAAACATAGTTCCCTTTATAGATTAAAAGCTGAATTATGGTTTCTGGGATTTTGCCATTTATATGTAGATTTGTTTCATAAATACTGCAAGGAATTTGTTACTGATGCGAAATAAATACAAGTTTGACTATTATGAACTCAAAGCAAATTTTAATTATCCATCACAAATACATAAATGAGATTATTACTCATTATAATTACCTGAGGGTTTGTTTTTACTTTTGCATATATTTAACTTTGGCTCAATTTAATTATAACTGAGGAATGACTCAAACAAGTATTTGGATATCTTGAATAAAAGTTGCTTAATCAACGTTCATGAACTTTTGTGATACTGTATGAACCGCAAAATGTCCAATTTACCCTACTATAATTTTCTGTTTGGAGTTCACTTTAATATTAAAAGGACCAGGTGTGCCAGTGAGTAAATCAGATAAAGTATGTGTTTGTGCATAACATAAAGATCAACAGAAAAAAAATTAGAGACCAGACCAACCGAAATAAAACCAAAGTACTGCAATAGATTTCCAACACGATCCCATTTAACCTCATGACTGAACTACAAAATACAACTAGAATAGAGCATGGCAAACCCTGATATTAGTATTTGAAACAAATAGAACTGAAAATATAACAATGCTGATACCAAAGTATCTTGTCATTAACGGTTGAAATTTCTGGAGTTGTTGCAACCAACATTAAATACCAAATCATTTATTTTAAAGCCAAAAAATACATATTTGGAAGAGATTAAACCAGAGGTTCCCAAACTGTGGGGCGTCGTGCCATTGCAGGGGAGGCGCGGGAAGCCGTCTGGATGAAAAAAAAAAACAAAACATGAACACTGTATGCGCTGGGTTTTTACCTTAGAATGGCCAACTCTCTGTTAATTTAATACAGTAGGAGCTTCCACACTTCCCATATCTGTGTCCTCTGTTATTTTTAGCAGCGGTTAAAACTGTTTAATCTGTGTTTTTCCGAGCTGCTTTTAAACGCAACATGAACACTATACGACACTCGCGCTGTGTTTACACCTGTGCGGCATTGAAGGAGACCTGCTGCTGCTGTGCAGAGCTACGTAGGTGTGTAGAATCAATGCAGCAAAACCAGCAAAACGCAAAGAACTTTTCATAGTTTTTCCCCTAAACTAACAGACTGTTGAGTAAAGCTATTGGATGCAGGTAACGTTAGCTAAAAGATGACTAGCTAATATCAATAAAGCATCTTAAGGTAATCAATCATTTTGCCCCCAAAAATGTGGGTTACCCCGGCACCCCCTACCCTCTGGTTCATAGAGACAGTGAATCTCTAAGAATCATCCTCCTCCCCTTCTCCAGCTCACAGACGTTGTTCAACTACACAGCTATTTGTAATCCATAGTGGGGGCCCCAGAAAATGTTTGTAAACCACTGGGGGGCCCAGGAGAAAAAGTTTGGGAACCACTAGATTAAACAATCCATTTCTGGTTTTCAAAGCAGAAAAAACAAACATTAGAATATGCTTTTATGACACAACAACAGCCTTTGGAGTTCTGCATCTATAAATTAGGTAGGCTGTATATTGGTCTTTGTCCCTTTCACCGTATTTTGCTGTAAATAGAAAGTAGATTGTTTTTCTGACAAAAGAGGAAACGTCAAATCTATGTGTGTCTGCATTTGGCAACAGAAAAGGAAAGAAGGAACCCTCTTATATTTTCTCAAAGATCCTTGATGCAGAAAACAGTTAACTTTGTAAAACTAAACATGTAAAAAGGATTTCTCATCAAGTACGAGAAATATTTTTGTTGGAAATACTTTTTGATGATACTTAAGGTGTTTTTCTTTTTATTCCAGAGGTAACATTATCACTTCTTTTGTATATGTTTCTTGATTTTTGGATATGGGAGTGAAAATGACCATCTTGTGGTACAATCCAAAAAATACAACTGAATTGGAAGAAGTTGTTGAAAAAAACTAATGAGGTGCTCATGCATCCTTTTCAGCTGAATACAGATGCAATGTGCACAGACTGCAATGTTGGTTCATATAAAACTGATAACATTTGCATACAGTTTTGTCATGTTTTGATGACATCCTGTCATGACACTTTCCATGGCATGGTGGATATTTTAAGAAGATGTTATAAATAAAACTACTTTAATTTCTCTAAACTTTTCTTCATAATTTCTTCTTAGTCTCATCTGCACAACTCATCCCAAGACTAGTGAGAGTCTTCAACTGGATGGGTTTTCCAACTCTCTCTTGGCTGTGTGTACATGTAAACTAGATGACATTATTTATTCATAAAGCCCTGCTGGGTGTTGGATGTGTTGTCACATATGAATCATTCCAGAAAATTTGTCACACTAAAAGAAAAAGTGCACCACTTGGAGTATTCGGTACCCGTGTTACAATGTGTTACATGCTGTTTTAACGATGACACATCTTGGATCTGCTACTCTTTTCAGGAGTCAGATTGGCTGGCTTTCTGTGGTGAAGATGTTTTAGATTTAGAATTGCAGAGAATTGTCAACATTTATTCTCTGTAGTTGAAAACCTTCTTAAGTGTTAGGATACAGGCTAAATGTATTTCAATAACATCGTAGTGCATTGGCTCACTGCAAGTTGACAAGTTTGCAATAGATGGGAATATCAGATTTTAAGTGAGTTTCAATGTAATATTTCAGACTTTGTTCAAAATTAAAGCAAAAACAATTAAATAGTGCTAGTAGAGTTTAGGGAAATTAAATGCAAAAGCAGGGATTGATCATTTGCGAGATTTCGAAAGTCAGCAAGTGAATTTAATACCTCCACAATGCACTGGGAAGTATTCACAAATCGTGTTTCAGTATTTCTGGCTTGTGTTCAGCCTTTATTGCACACTGGAGGGGTTTACTCAAAGGAAAACTGGCCTTGTGAAATCAGACTGTTGTAGGTTGCTCCTTTTAGATAAATGCACAGGAAATATAACCACTACACTTTGTTGTAGCAAAGATAAATCCCTATGATCTGGGGCTTCCTCACAGATGACAATGACAAATACCCAGCTTGAATTTCTTTTTCTTTTTTTTTCCGTTGAGGTTTTGGTTTGGGGTCCATTGTTCTAAACTTCCCTTGGCAGCACCTCTCAAAGAACTGGGTTAGTAGACCACATAAATTTAGTCCACTTTAAAAACACAGTTGCACCTTTGTGTAACATCAACGTTTATCACAATATAGAACACTTTGTGTGTCAAAAGAAAACCGTTGGACATTCATGCCCTACTTATAAGGTGCTGTTCAAAATAAGTGAGCTTTTATTTGTGAAACACTTACTTTACATTATGTTTTCACTTCCAAAATTGTAAAATTCTTGTCTCACAATAGATAAATAATTTAAACAAAATTACTGTTAACACATGAACCTGTTTTTTGTACATTACTTGTTGTACATTAAATGAACAATAATGAACAATAATAAATTAAGTCTTGTTTTTGTTTAAGTGGGAATGAAACCTGAGCAAATAGTAATGTTTATAACTGAATATCATCAAAAAGCTGGGGTTGGGAAAATAATCAGCTTTCATGAATGCAGAAGTTCATTTTAAACATTGATGACACTGCTCTATTATTTAACTAAGCAAATTAAATTGAAATAACGACTCATGTTGAGGAAAAAGACCAGAATGGATCATGTATGGAGATAGTTTGACTGTTGTTTGAGCATAGAACATGGGTGAGAGGGCATCACATCAAAAATGATGACATTAGGCAGGCCAAGCTAGACAGCAAGTTTGAATTGTGTAGATTGAATACAATCAATAGTATCCAGAGTGCTGAAAAACCTTTTTATGAGCTACTGAAGCAAAATGTGATCACACTACAACAGCTTCAAAACAGAAACTTCAGAGAATTGTCAACATTTATTGTCTGAAAATATACAGACAATGCAGTGAACCCATACACACAAAAAAAGGAAGATGACATCAACGAGGTCAAATGTACACCCAAGTCATCATATGGGATCTTCTAGGGTTGCCTCAGCGTGTAAGCTAAACACGAGAACTCAACCCTCTCTTGAATGGGGTCAAATATGTGTGCACATGGTTGCATGTGCTTATGGCCCTGCAACACATCCTCCGTGTGTTACTATGTGTGCAAACTGGCTTGTGTCCAAGTGTCAAGGGACTTTGGCACCTGCTGATAAAGAAATCAAGTCAGAATCTCCCTGTGGTCACAAGCTGCCCTTCTACCCCAGGAGTCTCTCACTCCGGTCTGTCATGTTGGCTTGCAGTCACTGGTGAAGGCCCTGAGCCTGATTAGAAATATGCTTCTCCAGCCTGGCAAAATTGACTCAGCACAGGACTTACATGCAAAATGCTTGTAGGCCTTCGGTTTAGGTCTTCAAAGACCCTAACGTGGTGGTGACTTCAAACTCCCTTTGACCTAGTTAGACTTTTCACTTTAACCGTCGTATTGTGTAAAAGACCGGGGAAGATCTGTTGCAAGTCCTCAGTATCAGCATTGACTAATACCCACACAGGTCAACTTAAGTCTAACCCATGCGAGCTGTGTAGGTCATTTCAGAAGAACATTGTGTAACTTTTAACTACACACAGCTCCACTAAGACTTAAAATAAATTTGAATAAATTCATCAAAGCAAAGTTGAGTATTAGTATTTACAGGAAATATAAAAATGATGAGACTACATGTGTTCCACACAAGGAAGATCAAAGGTTGAATCAGAGATTTACATGCACTCCTTTAAAAAGATTGTTTTTTCTGTGTTTGATATTAAATAAAAAATTTTCACATTCAGAAATTTCCTCAAATTTCCCTAGCATTGGGTAGAATTCATTATTGAGAATGCACTTCAAACAATTTGGGAACTCTTCTGCACGAGTTGCTTACAGTATTTTCCTGGAAATGTGGTCCATTCCTCCTGACAGAACAGGTTCAACTGAGTTACCTTGAATACACACACACACACACACACACACGCGCACACACACACGCACACACACACATACACACATACACACACACACACACACACCTACACACACACACACACACACGCACACACACACACGTGTCCACAAACTTTCAGTTGAGATGAAGGCTTTGTGGTGACCACTGCAAAACATTTTTTTTCCTTCTTTAAGCAACTTTATGAATAATTAGGTGATAATTTTATGGTTGTTGCCAACTGGAAGATCCCTTAACCTTTTTCAAGAAGTGAAGACAGTCTAAGACAATAATGATTTTGTTTAATGTTGAGTTTTTGTCATTGGTTAGGATAAGTATCAGGTTTGTCAGAGAAGGGAGCAGTGTGGGTATGGGGCTGTTTTTTCAAAAGTTAATCTCATCCCATCAGTTCAAGCAAAAATGATTTCCTATTGCTTCATATTACCAAGACATTTGGGTAAAATTTACATTCCCAACTTTACGGAAACAGTTTCAGGGCAGATCCTTTTCCCAAGAAGATCAGTGCACAATGCAAGGTCTATAAATGGGATTTGGGTTTAGAGAGTTTGGAGATTCTATAAAAATAAACAGCCTCTGCAGTCATGAGTGAGTTACAACATCAGACTTAGCATGGTGGTGTCACTCAAATTCATGTGTATGAAGACAAGTGGCCTTGTGCTTTTGGTAATATTATTAAAAAGAAATGTTTTATTTGTCTGAAGTTCCCCTCCCTTTGCTGGACAATAAACTGAATTATTTTCAGTTTATCTTTGTAAGCAGTACTAATCACGTAAGATGTTAAGTTTTAATCTAATTTTTGTGTTGAAATGTTAAATCATAATGATCAAATAGCTTGGCTGCAATAACAAAACTTTTACTCTGTTTTTTTAAGGTGCACTGCTTAGTTTTTGAGAAAGGGCCCAGAGCAAAGAAGGAAACTTGAGATTTCAAAAGACATCACAAGGAAAAAGAGCATATTAAGGCATTAAACCACTGAATCAACATACCAATCAACATTTGCCCTTGGAAAATGTTCCTGTCCCTGTATGCCTATTAATCCATTCAATGCTGAAAGAGAATTTTAGTCCTGCAAGCCTGTCACACAACCCCATTAAATATAATCATAAAAACTAAATGTTCCTTGAAACTGTCGGCTTCACACAGTTTTAAAACATGAATGTGTCACAAATACAGGCTGCGTCAGCGTATTTGTGAAGGTGCAAATTCACAAAAATACAAAGAGGCTAAACAGGACCTGCATCTCACCGTTTCCCCGTTAAGTTCCCCCGAGAAAGGCCTTGTGCTTTACTGGTCCACTAACCCAACCGAGTGGGTTTGGTTTCAGGTCTGCTGGTTATTGCCAGCAGGAAAGAGCAGTGTTACAGACTGGGCCCTGTGACAGCTGGAAGTGGGAGAACCGAATCCACAGGACAGCAAAAGAAGCCTGCATGTGCTTTGACTATGTCAGAGATGCCAAAATAGCTGGAATTGGAGCTGGAATTGGAGCTGGAATAGGATTCCTAATCATAACTATGGCTGAAACTCCCCAAATTTAGACTCTTTCAACACACACACACACACATACACACATGCACACACACTTTGCATAAATAGAAACATTTTAACAGCCATTAGTCTTGATTATGTCAGTTGTCAATCTAAAACAAACACACACATTCTAACAACAAATATAGTAGCTAAACTTTACAAAATACAATGCTTACTTATAATGTATGCACACCCACACTGTCAACAGAATTGCTCCAATCAGACGAAATAAATGGCAACAGCTATGTGGATGCATGTTATGTTTGCTTTATTTTTCCTACGCTTTCCTACGCTGTCAAAGCACTAAATGCTAATCAACGATTAATGCTAATTTAAGATCCCAAACATATTGATGTATATTAACAAAAAGGAACTAACTGCAGCCAAATTAGGCTTTTATCTCTTATTCCTTTTTCATTGTCTTTATATATAATGGCATTACAATTCTTTTGGGAAATCCAGCTAGATCATAAACAAATGTTTTTCTCAAGAATATTTAATTTTCTCCCCACATTTAAGAATATGCACCTAACAACTGGTTCCATTCTGCACTAGTGCATTGCTTGTGGTTGTATCCAAAATTTGAACAGCTGAATTTGTGTAGTACTAAATCATGAATTCTAAGAAAAAGCAACCCATCATCTTTAGTTTTAGTGGAGACACTTAAACACAGTTCCCTCATAAAAAAGTCTTACAGTAATGTCTCAGCTCAGTGCGAACAAATGAGTCACGGTTAAAGTAGGTGGAAAAGAAACCAGTTAGCTGCAACTCAGACTTCATTCTCCAACAACCTTGTTTAATTACAATGAACTGCTGGAAGTGGAAAGGTGTTAGAAGATGTGAGGACAGAATCCTGCCCTAATGAATGGAAACAGTTAAATGAGGCCGCAGGCAGAATTGCAGACAAGGACTAGTGTGACAATGAGACTCAGTGAAAGAAAGGCAAAATAATGATGAGGGGCTAAAAGGTAACATCAAATTTCGAGGGACACAAAATGTGAAAGTTACTAATTTATTTTTGATACAACTGTAGAGAAACGGGGAATTGGCATACATGCCTCCAATGTCTTTTAGCCCTGGAGTTAAATGATAAAAAAAAAATAAATGATAGATAGATAGATAGATAGATAGATAGATAGATAGATAGATAGATAGATAGATAGATAGATAGATAGATAGATAGAGAGCTAACAGATCATAGGAGTAAAGCAAAATGTTGAACTAATTGTCAAAATCATTTTAGAAAATCTAAAAATCTTGAGACTGAGGTAAAAATAAATCCCAATGAAGGTTTCTATTTTGTTCAAGGCAGATATGTATTTCTGACACACAAGCCTTTTGGATCTGAATATTCCTAATTTTTGCACTGTTTGCAGCTGCAACTTTAAGCAAACATCAACGGGCAACTCAGTTGGTTTGGTTCAGTATTTAGTTCATCTGTGACAGTTCTGACTGTGTTTCCAAAAGACAGCAAATACACTCTTGGTGATTTGAAAATAGAAAGCACCAAATCCATGATGTTCTAAGTTTTATTTTTACTCTATTATTCCTCTTTAGCTGAAGAGCTTGATCGATATGATGACATTTGTACTCAGAGTCCATTTGTTTAGGTCACCCTTCCAATTTGTTAAAGATGAAAGAACTGTCATGACAATATTATCCCATTTAAGACATTTCTTTTACCTCCATTTGCTCTTCAAGGTTGTTTACATGTAGAGGAAGATGCCAACAGAATGCATGCAGTGCATCACTAAATCAAGGATTAAGGTGGATAAGGATGATGACATAGCATCTATCACTGCACAATCTTGAAACCGGTTACTCTCAATTGCTGCAAACAGAAATTTGATTTTTTTTTCTTGACCTAAAATCTGTATAATTCTACGTTTTCTATCTATGAAAATCCAGCAGATTACAACAAATTGCAGAATTCTTTCGCACTGAGAATTCATGTTGCAACGGTGGAAAGAAAAATCGTCCCTTAACAGAAAAATTTGTCTCGAAGCAAGCGGCCATCTACCACAAACGACTGGGGGGTTGAGAAGAAAAAACATTTAAAAAAATAATAAATATATCTTTTATAAACTACCAACACAAAAATATTTGAAAAGAAAAAGTTGCAAAATCTTGATTTCGTTCTCAATTTTTATAATTATTGAAACTTTTTTGTAAATAATATTGTTGGCATGCTTTTTTAGGAAAAACTCTCCTAACTCTACTTAATTAGATTTTAGTTTTCCAAAAAACATTTCCCATAAGCCCAAGGACAGTGATTTGAAATTTAAAGTATAATCCTAAGACATTCACTTTATGAGAACATTGTAGGTCATTTATTGCCTAAAGGAATTAATTAGATTTTTTTTAGTTGTGTAGCAAGTTGTTTATAATCCTTCTATTTGTAAGGCATTGTTACACATTCTAATTTAACTTTCTAACAGACTTGGCTTACTAAATATTGAGGGGACCATCAGTTCTTAATTATTTTCATTTTGGGGAAAAAGACGAAATCACTAACAACATGTAATCAATTTAATTTAAAAGCTGAACCTTTTCGTTTGATAAAAAAATCTGTAAATAGCGGCTTTATAAAACAGCAATTTTTTTTAGATTGTTTTTTTGAAGTTTACTACAAATGATTAACTCCTGTTGGTTATATTTTACCTCTTTTTGTGGTGTGTTTCCTGTCTTAAACACATATTGATTTCTGTTTTCTATCCACCCTGATACTTTGTCTTCTTTCATCTACCACTT
Organism: Micropoecilia bifurca; assembly: GCA_903067075.1. Classification (NCBI taxonomy): domain Eukaryota; kingdom Metazoa; phylum Chordata; class Actinopteri; order Cyprinodontiformes; family Poeciliidae; genus Micropoecilia; species Micropoecilia bifurca. The sequence goes on from CAEGAF010105526.1 coordinate 25,901, forward strand.
TATATCCCAACTGCCCCGGTTTATTTATTTTTTCTTGCTTGCTTCAGATTAAAGTACACAGCTGACAGGGATAAACATCTCGCAACACAAAGTGTTGAATTACATTCCTGAATGAATTTTATAATCCTTTTTATAACTGCAGCTGACAGCTTTCTTGTTGGTGCCATGTTTCCTGTCAATCCGCAAGTTGCAGCAGCATGTTATGGTCTGCAAAGAGCTCTGCACCACAAACTCATTTGCATATTAGAAATCAACATTGTTCATTGAAGAACATTTCTTGTTTGTACAGGGTTGTACTAGCCTTAAAATGTTTAAATTATAAGTTTATATATACATATATATCTATATAGATATCTATATAGATCAGTAACATCAGTGACTGCAACATCAGGAAAAAGGAGCACGAGAAACTGGAGAAATACCAGGGCCTCAGGCAGGAACTGGA
>CAEGAF010105532.1:0-18943 GCA_903067075.1 Micropoecilia bifurca
AAACAACCATGCACGCACACACTCACACCTAGGGACAATTTAGACAGACCAATTAACCTAACAGTCATGTTTTTGGGCTGTGGGAGGAAAACAGAGTACCTGGAGAGAACCCACGCATGCACAGGGAGAACATGCAAACTCCATGCAGAAGGGCTGGGGCCAGGAATCGAACCCAGAACCTTCTTGCTGCAAGGCAACTGCTCTACCAACTGCGCCACTGTGCAGCCTGTGCAGTAATAAATCACTGTGCAGTAATTTATTCTGCTGTTAGTACAGAATAATCTAGCTAGGTTTGAAATGTCTAGGTGTTGTAGTTTTTAAAATACAACACATTAAAAAAGCTCAAGATATTGAAAAATTAAGTGTAATCGCCCTTTAGCTATTTTCCGAATTAGATGCTACATTCGGAAGCTAACTTCAGCTTCGACTGATAGCTTGGGCACAATATAGACAGATCTATATNTATCTATAAAGCATAGATATGTAAATTGCACACTGCACAGATAATCAAAACACTTAACGTTTACATAGCACCTTTGTAAGCTAGTCCCTGTTAGCTACATATGAGGCATTATGGTGAATACAAACGATTTATTAACTTACCTTCAAAGCTATTATGAAGTTTTGACACATCCAGCTTAAATCCTTTGTTGCTGTTGGAGCGTTTCAGGGCATCTGAATTATTCTATAGGCATCATTAATAGTCCTGCAGCGACTGAGGAGCCACTGTTAACATACTGTTGCCTGTTGCACTGGAACCATTCTATCTGGAAAAAAATGCAGAAGTGCTAAAACGTAAGTCTGTGGCATAAACCCCATTGACATAGGAATAACAGAGAGTTGGCCATTCTAAGGTAAAAACTTTGCGCATACAGCATTCATGTTTTTCTTTCTTTCTTTTTCATCTAGACGGCTTCCTGCACCCCCCCTCCAATGGCACGGCGCCCCACAGTTTGGGAACCTCTGGTCTATATGATTTTCCATCTAGGAGTTGCTTTTTGTACTGTTGAAATATTAGCATTTATTTTATTTTAAAATAACATCATGAATATATAAAAAAAATCTAAACCACAGCTTCTCTAACAAATACACACATAAATGTAAATCCTTTTGTTGTTGTTATTGAAGTGCAGCTACGTATCCCTGCAAATTACTGAAAAATGCAAAAATATTTCAATTGCATAATTTACTTTAATAATGTGAATTTTACCAGTAGTCTGTTCTTGTTATTTTTTACTCTTTTGTTTTATTTTACTTCAACTCTTTTTAACAAGCAATAAGAGAAACATTCTGCAGTATCAGAATGATAAAAACTTAAAAAAATATACACTGTGACATCTTGAGGAGACAATAGTTGACAAACTGAATTATGCTGGCAACCAAATCATCAGTACATCCATTAATGTGAGTTTATTACAACAATATGCAATATGTACTCTGTAATATATGTCACAGAGTCCTGAGCTCCTTAGAGATGAATATCAGTGGAGACTGGAGGCCAGTCCCTCTTGTCCAACATCAATGTCTGATCTCATATTTACCCCTCTGATCAACATTTCCCCAAATCACTTTCCTAAATCTCTTGGAAAGCCTAAAGAGGTCAGTCCTACAACTGAAAAGTGTGGACCAACATTATATTTACCACTAAGGATTAAGGATTTTCTGTCACTCAGCAAAATCTTTCCTGTTCTGACTGAAACAACCGAGGAAAGACACTTCAGGATTTGTTTTTCCAGCACAACCTTATGCATAATCAGCAAATGCTCAGCAGGGGGAGCTGCTATACAGGGATCATCAGTGAACACAGGGTATAGATAGACTGAGAATTATTTATTGCATTGTATTTTCACTAACATAGTTTTCTAAAGTTAATCATAAACATATGTATGGTTAAGCATGTTCTTACACAAAGGTGTGGCATAGTTAAGCTCTTTATGGATTTCCACATGCATGTCTTAAATTGCCATATCAACAAAGGTCAAATACAAAACAGGCTTTAATTAGCTTATATAGTTTATATGTTTTCTTCAATGAGTTGCTCTTTCTGCTGTTGAGATATTGGCATTATTTGGTGATGAACAACATCAGACTACCGTAAAGTGATATCATAAAGATGAAAAACTTAAAATCAGTCATTATGAAGAGCATGAGGAAAAGCAGGTAGAGAAAGCATGGCTGGGTTTTTTTTGTTGTGTTTTGTTTTAAAGATTTGCATCTTTGAGACTTCTAAGCGTCATCTTCATCTGGTTCTTGTTGATTCCTAAAAGACAAAAATCTCAATCAGTTGCTTGTGTGTTTGCTTAAAAAGTATTATTATTTGAACTCCACACTCACCACCATCAAGTGGCCGTTCTTTGCTCTGTAGACCATGGACTCCTGGCCACTTTTGAAGTCGACAAACCCCTCTTTGCCAGGCTGAATGTCGAACCTCACACTGAACACAGAGAGAGACGATTCTTAACGAGAATTATTGAATTAATGCTGAGTATGATCCAGACTCTTTACCTCCCCTGAACCACTTTGACACAGCTCTGCTTGTCAGCAATACAACTGAGCTTAGTCAGAGCCTCGTAGAGGAAGTCGCATTGCAGAACCAGATCTCCCTGAAACAACAAGCATGATTGGTCCTCCATATTTAATTACAGTAACAATCTGATTACTGTCTCATAATAGTCTTTCATTGCAAAAAAGACATCAAACCTTTTGCTTGATATCATCACAGGTGACATGGAGGATGAGGACGTTGTCGCTCAGGTTGCTCACAGACACACCTAGAAAAGAATCAGATCAAGATCTTGTATTTGTATTCTGATTTGTAAAAATCTCTAAAATAAACGGATCTATTTTTGTACTTACATAATCTTAACGAGTTAAATTCATGAAAATCCAACATTTAATTTGAGTGAATTCATATACAAAACAAATAAATAAATGAATTAAAAATAGGGGGGTAATTATTTAATGACAATAAATAAAATAATGTCATTGCTTCCCTAGCAGTAAGACTAAAAAAATCTCCAAAGCTCAACTTCAGAAAATGGCAACTTTGGCTCGCCAAGATAAGATAATAACCAATGGATGCGACTTACAGACATATTCATATTACATTTAGAAAATGTATTTTATTATCTTCATTCAATAAGCAAAACACAGTATATAGATTATTTACACACAGAATTATGCTTTCAAGCCTTTATTTCTATTATTAATGATTTTTGTTTTGCACCTACAGCAGATAAAAACACATTTAAGATTAGAATGTTAAATAAATCCAATAAAACAACAAAACTGTTATGATCCGTGTTCTTGTGTGTTTATTTTTGAGTTTTCTCTGTGTGATCCTGTTCCCTGTGAGTCTTGTCTCTGCGTCTTCCCCGTTAATTGTTTCCCAGCCATACTTCTCATTCCCCTGATTACCTCGTGTGTATTTAGTTCCACCTGTTGTCTGTGTTCCTCGTCGGGTCCTTGTCGTTGTCAATTGCTGTCTAAGTCTGTCAATCGTGTCTTGGTCTGCTGGCTTTAGCTCTTTGTATCAGTCCTTGTTTAAAGTCAGTTGCTACCGGTGCTGAGCCTCTGCGTTTTCCGCTCTGCTGTGCTGCCTGCCTGTCTTTGGACTGTTGAGCATCTTCATTAAATCATCATTTTCATCTATACCTGGGTCTCAGCGTCATATCCTCACCTCAACCTCACCACTTAATGACAAAAACATGTTTAACCCAGACATATGGATTTAATGAAAAGTATCTTTGAAGGTTTTGATACTACACTAAGGGTGTTTTATTTACAAAAAACTAAACAGTGTATTGTCCCAGGTTAAGTACGGTGGAGGATCTGTCATGCTGTGGGCCTGTTTCTATTTCAAAGGTTCTAGGAAACTTGCTAAAGTACCAAGACATTTAAATAAAAAATTCAATGTTATCTCCCAGTAAAAAACATTGGGATTTTGTTTTTCATAGGCACAATGATTCAAAATATATCACCAAATCAGCACATAAATGTTTCAACACATACAAAATCTACTTTATATCAGGAAAAACTTTGTATTAATTAATCCTTAATGTAAGATTTGACTCCCAAGCTGAGTTGTTTACCTTAAAACATCTTTAGCATGTGTTGCTAATAAGCATGGATGGCACAGCAAGAAGGAAATTAAGATGCAGCTACACCAAATAGTGAAGTAATAAGTTTACTTTCATTTAGTAGCTTTATTACCTTTCAGCGAGGTAAAATCAATCCGCTGCTTGATCTTTGTGTCTTCGACCAGGTAGGCGGCTTCCTGGGTGAAGATGAGCTGCCGAAGACGAGGCCTGAAGCCGTTCCTGTCGTACTTCACCACTGGAACGCCGTACTGTGGACGAAATGCAAACAATTAGGAAGATATCAAGAAAAACAAAAAGAGGCAGAGTGAACTCTGGCTCTGATTTACCTTGAGGTGCTCATGATGAATAGTCTGAAGGACCTTCAGGTTAATGTCTTCTAAAGCTTGGTGAAAATTTTAAAAAGAGAGGATCCAGACAGCAAATTGAACAAAGTCTACAGTTTTGCATGTTTTAACAAACTTTCATGTATTTTGTTTGAGCAGTGCATAGTTATAAAATGGAAGAAAGGAATATGGTGTTTTCATCTTTTTACAAATAATAAAACTAAAAATTGTGGGTTATATTTGTTTCCAGCTTTCCTGTCCCAACACAGCACACATCCACACAGCATGATGCTGCCACCACCATGTCTCACATGTATGAAAAAGGAAAAATAATATTAAAACAATCTTACCAATCCTCGTGTCCACAAACGGTCTGCACACACTGAGTGGGTAGTTTTCTTTTTTTCCTTTGAACATGGAGCTTGTTTGGGCTTTGAGGAGAAGCTGGAGAAGGAGAAACATCCAAACAATGTCACATGGTGACTTTAATTGTTTAAATTGAATTCTGAGAAACAAGAACAATAACTGCAAAAGCTATTAAAACAATTAAAGAAGCTATACATGGAAAATAGATTTAATGCAGCACTTGTGCTTCCAAGATATTGTCTTTTTATCCAACTACAAAACTAATGTAAGGAAACTATGGGTTCTTTAAAATCGGAGATGGAACGAGCATACTGAGATTGCCAAAGATAGAAAAAGTGAGTTGAAGATATTTTTTTTTAAAACGGTGGATCCTACCTGAGCCTTCCTTTGTGGGGTGATTTCTCGGACGTACTGCCTCGCCAAATAGCGAACGAAGATGTTCTGCAAGAGCTGCGAGCCCTACAAAATAAAACCACATCAACATATGTTTTATGTCTTAAGAATCATACAGTACAGTCACTGCGGAGGCATTCTTCAGAAACATGGAAAGCTCACTTACCTCCTTTAAAATGGGTGGCGGGGTGAGCCACGAGTCCATGTCCAGGACCGATTTGGGAAGGTTCTCCTTCAGGCGGGTGAGGTAGTTCTGCCTCACGTAGGCCAGGTATTCACTGTTGTCTATGCAGGCTGGTTGATTTCTGGTCATAAAACCTTTGATGAATCTATCAAAAGTCAATCAAGCAGGTCAGCTTATTGTCTCATTAAGCTGCTTTATCAGACGTTATTGCGATTATTGTGCCGTACTTCTTGATGACCTTGACCGCCCAAGCTCTCCTCTCACGCTCCTTCCTCGCCATCAAACCTCTCCAGCAGTTCTCAATTTTAGTGGCTGTTTGGACAAACACATGGGATGGATTACTTAAAAATTAACATCTAAAAAAGGACATGTTGTTTCTGATTTTGATAACATCACCACATCTTACTCAACTAGGGTCATTTCAGTCACTCACCAGCCTCTTTCTGTTTCAGGTAGTCTTCTTTCACTCTGTAACCTTTGTATTTGGCTTGAATCCTTGTTGCTACAGTGACAGATGATGTTTTCACATTTTACAGCACTTCTGATAAGATCGTCCTATTATTGTTTTATATTTTACTTTTGAACTGATTGAAACTGAGTTATTTCTTACCAAGCTGATGCTTGCAGACCTGAAAGGCGTCTTCTGTCGCAAACAGAGTCCTGGGATGGCGGATGAAAATCTTCGTCCTTCAAGTGGAAAGCCAACATTTAAAGCGTCAAGAGATCCAGTGATTCTTGACAGGAATTATAGATTGTTAGTAATCTTTTGAAACCATGCTGAGCATCTACCAACCTGCCTAATTTATACTCCTCAGTTTTGTAGCCCAGGTGTTTAATGAGGCAGCGAACGCCCTCTGCTGGAGAACCTTTCCAGTTGGGCCAGGTGTCTGGACACAGAGCTTTATACCTAGTGCAGAGGAGGAGCATTTGCAACAACTAGAGGAAACTTTACAAAGTAAGATGATTAAATCAGGCTGAAGATGTTCTGCTACCTCTGGAGAAAGATCTCATATTTGCGTCGGTATGCAAAGCCAGCTCGCCTGACCCTCAGGTGCTCCATGAGCCCCAGGTATTTAACCTGATGTCTCACCAGCACATCATCAAATTTTGCTGCAAAACACACCAGAGGACTGAGATTTCAGCTCAGTTATCGGACCCATCAGCATCACAGTGAACAGACTCCGTTTTGTGTAAAGGAAATCTGGTCTCACCTAGTTGTTTGGATTCATTTGGTTTGATGCAGCGCACATACCAAGGCTCTTTGGACATTAGGATCTCAGTCAGACCAACCAGGCTGTTCTTAAACTGGGTCACCACCTAAAGAGATGCAGGACAAGGTGGACAATTTGAACCACTTCCAGATTAAAATCTGAGGGAAATTAAGTGTCGTCTGAGCATCTTCTCACAGTTTCTGGTCTCTTTTTGCTGTCGGGTTCAGAGGAGGGAAAGCAGTGTTTGATGATGGCATTTTTGGAGTGTTGCATGACCTTATGGAAAACAGAAGAATAATACGTTAACTAGTCTTGGTTAGAAAATCAAAAGAAATGCTAATAACCCCAGTGCAATAACATATTTTTGTGATTTATTGATAATTGTATTCTTTGGTAAAATATATTGCTTTGTTGGGGGAAATTTTTGTTGTTGTTGTTGTTGTTCTCTTTTCTTTCCTGAAATCAAAAGGCAAAATACTTTAAACAAGATAATATCACCCAGAAGTTATTTAATGTGAAAGTTTCGAATCAGAAAAAAATCTAAGAAAATACGTTTTTTGATATGTAAAAATAAAGTGCTGAAGTCAATCATAAATTAATGTATTTTATTTGAACCTTGAACCAAGCAGGTTGAACAAGGTAAAAGATCAACAATGGGGGGAAAACGCAACACAACGTCTTACAAAGCAAAATGTGAAATGGATAAAAACCAAACATTAAGCTTTTCAAACAGAATATTGAGGATAATTATTGTTAAACTCTGTTTAATGCTTAAATAAAACACATTTCTGTCCACAAAATCACCACTTTGCTGAACATAGAGGCCCAAAATAAAATCACCTCTTTTCCACTTCGATACAACAGATCGTTGTTTTTGTCCAAGAATCCTGAAATGTTAAAAGAAAAATATTTCACTTATACATTTTTTAATAAACACCTTATTTCTTATCTCACTGAGAACATCTGTAGCGTAAAAGGAATAAAAAAAAAAAAATAAGCATGTTAAGCTTCTCTAATAGTTATGAACAGTCTTATTATTACTTACCAACAACACAATATGTAACCTCCCCAGCATAGTGTAGGAGGCGGAAATCTCCTCTTTCCAGTGTTTTTCTCGTGTTTTTGTCTGCAAGTTTGTGTCTGTGTGAGGAGAAACATTTAAAGTGACTGGAGTTTAGATGCCGTAAAGGTGAATTTTCCAAATAATTAAAATCTCACGTGACAAAATGAGGATGGCCGCCAATCTTTTCCTCCATCTTCTCCAGAAAGGTGAGGTCGGTGGCCTCCCCAGGACGCAAACATTCCTCATCCTATAAGCATGAAAATCAAACGAATGTGTTTGATTTAGGCAAAGGTGTATTAATTCATTCATTAATGACCATAGCTTATTTAAATACCTACCAACAACGAGATGATTCCTCTGAATTTCTCCTCCACAAGGTCACAGATTATCTTGTTGTTAAAATATGGCACCGGTTCCCACTTTGCGCAAGAACATTAAAAACATTAGACTGTTTTATGAATCATGTCATTTATTGATGCAACTGAATAACTGCATTATTACTTCAATTCCTTCCAGCTCGTATTCCTCCTGCTCTGATTTAAGCGTCAGCTGGATGAAAAGCTGCTGCAGCTTCTCGTTGCAGTAGTTGATGCAAAACTGTTCAAAGCTGAAATGGAAAAGAGGAGAAAGTGTTATAATGTTCAAAGATTTTGTTTTGCCTGAAAACGGTAAAATGTGCATGATCTCACCTGTTAACACTGAATACTTCAAACCCGTAGATGTCCAGCAGGCCGACCACCATCTTCCTGGAGGAATCCTGAACGCAGCACAAGAGGGCATAAACACACAAGGATACGGATTAGTGGGAAAAAATACAGAGGAGTTTGACCACATATGTTGTCTTGCAAAAGTGTTTTGTATTTTGTATTTTGCCAAGACATTTGTGTCCACATAAAGTGACACATTGGAAAATGAGAACATTAATCCAAAAAAACAACCAATAAACCAGTAGTGCTGCATTCTTCATGAAGGAGATATTAAGAAGAAGAGGAATAGACTGAACACTTTATATGTTGTTGTGTCCAGTAGAGCAGCTAAAGCACAACAACACAGTGCTGACCTGGTTAGCCAGTGATTCATTGATCTTGTTGACCAGCCAGTTGAAGGTTCGGCCATAGATGGCTTTGGCAAGGGCATCCCTGGCATATACAGCATGTTCCACTGAGAATGGGCTGAGCACCTTTAAGAGAAAAATAATGTGAACGTTTGACTGCAAATAAACATCAGAAATTGGTCAAACACATCGAAAGCTACAGGAGCGTCACCTCTTCTGTTTTGGCTTCTATCTTTCTGTGGGTTAAACCCTGTTGTAGCACCTGATTAGGAATACCCAACAACTGCAACAAAGACAGACGAAAACTGGGTGTTAAATTCATTCACGTGAGAAGGTTGGTGCAGGACAGACAGACAATTTACTTTTGACACCCAATGCATCTCCTGGTTGTTTCTGATCGCGGCGTATCCTCGAGCGTCTGCTTCAAACTTTAGGTTTCCCAAGTGGAGCACACTGGCAATAATGCCAAACAGGTGCTGCATCGACACAAAACAGAGACAATCGGAAAAAGAAATGATGTAAATTTGAACATGATGACTGACTATGACCTCACCTCAGTGTCACTTTCGCCGAAGTCTATGACAGACAGCGCTTTCCGCACTGTCTTCCAGTCACTTTTATCATTGATCGAGCTAACTTTGGCACAATCCCCCTGAAAGCATGAAATATAAACTTCTGATTTTAAAAATTTGTGGAGTATGTGTGAGAGGAAACGTTTAGAGATTCATCTAAAAAATGTTTAGATTTTTGGCGGATTTCTTTTCTAAATTTCCTCTCACCTGCACCAGGTAACGATAGTTCTTGCAGTTTCTCTCCAGGCCCAGCCAGCGGAGCAGATCCTCCTCTCCTCCCTCCACCAGCTGGTAAAAGATGTGGAAGTTTCTCTCGCCGTGGTTCTGGTGAACCACGCGGGACTTCTCCAGCAGGTAACTAAGGATGTGACCACCCACAGCTCCACCCTAAGGAAGGAGACAGTCTCTAAACTCCAGATTCTGTGTAATTTGTCAGTATTTTTTCATTATTTTTGTGTAAGCATTCCAGTCTACCCGATGGTCAAACTGGATGTCCATGTATTTCCCAAAGCGGCTTGAGTTGTCGTTTTTCAGGGTTTTGGCATTTCCGAAAGCCTACAGGAAAATAAAATAATTAAATGCTTGATTTAAAATGATACATTTACCTAAAAAAGAGCACAGCACTAATTTGCCACTGACTTCAAGCACTGGATTGGAGAGCAGCAGCCTGTCTCGGACGTTGTTCAGGAGTTTGGTGCTCGGACAGCTGACGGCGTAGAACTGGAGGATTTTTTTGGAGGCCTCGGTCTTCCCAGCCCCGCTCTCTCCTGAGATCAGGATGAAGTGGTTGTTGAACTCCGACAGCATGGTGCGGAAAACGTTGTCTGCCAGAGCGTAACTAAGAATACAGGAAACAGGTTAAGGCAATGCAAGAAGACTCTTGATTTTCATGGATCAATATTTTCCAGCTCAGTAATGTTGTAAAAACTGATTAAATATCGATGAAATAAATCTCAGGGTAAAAATAAAGAAACCTTAAAAGTATTGGCATGAATTTCAAATGCAAGATCTGTGAAATTGTGAAAACTACTAATATTTGCAAGTAATGTTATGATGATCCTCCGCAATTCAAAGATATCCACACGCTCTGAAACAGTATATTCCTGAATTGATTCACCTGGTTTATCTCGCAGATGTTTAAAAAGATATAAAACAAGAACTTACATGTGAGGTGGCAGTTCAAAGAAGTTAACTCCCATATAGGTGTCCATTTGCTTCTTGCTGTAGATGTCCAAGTCTTTGTACGGGTTGACCGACACCAGAAGTGTCCCGATGTAGGTCTTCAAACAGAGACAAGGACATGAACTCATGACCTGCAGCTCTTGCACATTCAGTAATAGCACAACTATTCTTCTTCTACTGATTACATGACATTAAAAAAATATTCTTTCACGATTATATTTAGTTTTGTCCTTTACCAACAGCAATAAGTTTATTTAATCGCTTGTCACTGTGACCCGTTGGGTGGTTGTGACCTTTTTAAATGCTCGCTCTGCAGATTCAAAGAAGCAGAGCTGCTATATCAGCAGCACAAGGTGACAGATAGATGGTAAAATGCCACATTAGGACAGCAGGGGTTAGAGGCCAAGGGCTGTGAGGTTTCATTAGACTTAAGGGAACAAGTTGCACAGGAAGCACTCACATAAATCAGGTTCTCATGGAAGCGTTTCTTCAGGTTGTCCAGAAAGGCACTCTCACTAGTGTAGGCGTCCAGCAGGACAAAATCCTGGATGCCCACGCGATCCCGGGCTGTCAGGGAGGCCTCCATGTTCCTCAGGATCCGGTTACACCGCTCCTCCAGGCTCTGTGTCAAAACAGGAGCGATAAGACAGGGAAACAACAGGAGTAGATAACAAGTTATTGTTCGTTCAGGTCCAACTCCCTGTATCAACAAGTAAGTATGGTGGAGGGCTACAAAAGTCTGAAGTCTAACCTTAACCTAAATAGTCAGACTTTCCAGTAAAATGGCCTTGGATAACGTCAACCCCTGGCTTTTCACTATTGTCTTTGTTCACACCAAGACTTTATCTTTTCATTTCTTTGCTAGGAAAAATTGAAAAGTTAGAAAATGGAACTAGAAAATGGATCTATAGCTTTTTGTTCATAGATGTTTTGTTTATGAACACAGAGATAAACATAGTTTAATTTCTGTACTATGTAGCATTAATTAGTAGTTAGTAAAACTAGAAATGCCTTGGTTTTAACATATTTCCCAAATACTGCTTAATGGCATTGGGAAAGAAGTTTGTTTGGTTCTCAGGTAATATTTAGGTCACATTTTGTGACCTACATTGTTTGTTTATACAAAAGACCAGAAAAGTTGCATCACTGTTTTTTACAGGCTGCCGTTTTTAACCTGATCAGACTTCACCAAACCAATTCCACAAGATGAAATATAATATAAAAGGAAAAAAGAAAGAAAAGGAAAAAATCAGGAAGTCCTCTTGAGTTCTTCATTTCTTTGTTTCTTTCTTTAATTTTTCAAGAACTCACTGAATGCTATTCACCTTTATTGAGAACAGAAGTGAAAATTAGAGGTAAATTTTAAAAAACTGGAAAACTCCAAGATCATTTAATTCAAAATAATACACTAAGCAAAACTAATGGAAATCTCAGGATAGTATTTTTCTTGAGAGCAACAAGACATAGAAAAGACAACATTGCTTTTTATCTAAACAAAGCCTAAATGTGAAAGAGAAGTGAAATATGGAAACATTTACGTAAATGTTTTAACTTTCAGGGTCAATCAAAGGCTGAACCGAATTTGACTTGTTTCATAGATTGGTAAAGTTATTTTTACTCTAGTTTAGATGGATGCAGCTGTTGTTTTCTTTTCTGTGTGTCACTCTAATATTTTTTTTCTGTGGTATTGGTGAGGAAGATATTGAGACACATGCCAACAACCCTGGTAAAATATCTCTCCCAGTGGGCGTCTCACTGCCGCCGTTTTTGTGCTCATGTCTATGGATTCCAGTTAGCGTCCTTGGTCACATCCGCTATTCCTATGTGAATCTAAATTCAGCCACCTCAATCTTATCTGCTTATGTGTTCTCCATAAACCTATTACTCTTTTTTTTTTTTTTTTTTTTTTTTTTTTTGCAATTTTTAAATCAGAAAACAGGCAGCCAAGCCTGGAAAACAGAGTAGATTTCATCAACATTTCAGTATCAAAGTACAGTTAAGAGATAGAGGTCTTCATGATTATATGCATAAATGCAGAATATATCTAGCTATTTAATACACAGCTCAGTTTCTGCCAGGGTACAACCAGAGATTCATTGCACTTTAATTACGGCGGTATGAGCCGTCTTGTATCACGTTTCTGTGGTTTCGTATTATCTCTGCCAAGTTTAGCTGCTATCAAGTCACAGTAACTGATTTAATAACATCTGATTTAGTGACACAGAAGAAATGCACAATAAAATATTTGAATTTTTCAAATATAATGAAGTTAACAATAGTTGACTGGAAGTCAAATCAAATATTTACCTACTCTCAGGGCCCTCGATGGTTGTCCTGATGCCTCTCTTCTTTTTTTTCCCCAACTGAACCTGAACATCTGCTTTTATTGGGGGAACACAGGAAACACTGATGGATTATATCCTCGGTTTCCTCCAATAGGAAGTCGTAAATTATGTAGGGAGTGTTTTAAAAAAGGAAGTGTGTCCAGTTTTAAATACTTATTTGTTTGTATTCTTCTTTTATTATTAGAGTTTATGGGTGGATATAGTTGAAAACACTGGAATTTCTTCATTCCAGCAGTTGTGATTGCTAAAACACATTTCCTACTAAAATCACGACTGATTCAAAACTCAAAAAGCCCTTCAAACTTTTAAACAACTATTCGACTATTGCCCACTGTGGCAACAGATGATGAAAGGTGGTTGTCTATAATTTGCTCATAATCGACAGTAGGGAAATTTAGTTTTGTGATATCTAACTGCTTGGAATTGTTTTTATTTTATTTAGGACACAGAATCTGTCCCATCTTGTAGTTTGAACAGACTCAAATGGGGATTAAAATACAAATGGAGTAAGAAATAAATAAGAAAATAATATGTGAGATTTGAGCATACTTTCTAAAGTGGCTATGGATGATCATCATTAAGGCTTGCTGTTGTTTTGTTTTTTTACTTTTTGTTTTGCTCTGAACTAATTTTCTTAGTATTTGTTTCTTTTTTTCACTGTTTCCACATGCATTTTTTTCTGATTGATATGTCTCCTCCTTTTACTTGTCAACGTGTATTTTGCTTGTTAGGCCACTTTGGTCGGATCAATCCATTCTTCTATTTTATTTAATTTTCTTGGGGAAGGCATGACTCTTTAACAGCAGTGAGAGGCGGGACACACGTTGGACAGGTAGGGGGTTCATCACATTGCAACACAAAGATAAAGAACAGAAAACCATCCAAATTTGAAATTATATACAGGAAAACCAGTTAACCTAACACGGATGTCTTTGGATGTCATTGAGAAAACCCATGAATGAAAGGGAAGAATATCCAAACATTACTTATGCAGATTATATTCAACTGAATATCTCCTTTTTACACCTAAAGGTGCTTAAGCCAAGGTTGTTGCATATCTGTTCAGAATTTTTCAAAACGGCTTTTTAGGTCTCTGTGTGAACAAATGCCTGCATATTTCATTAAAATTTTTTATTGTTGTTCTCCCAGTAGGTCGTTGAGGACAAGGGGGCTTATACTGGGAGCGCCAGGTTGTTGTTCCCTGTTGTCCTCACATCATGTGTCTGTGATCATCTAAGTGTTCAGGTATCATTTAGTGCAAAAGACAGATTACCAATCAAAGGAAATGTGACCTCAAGAAACAAACAGAAGGCAAAACACAATACTGGAACGTTACCAAAAACCACTAAAGGAAATGTTTTCTTTCCTGGTAATGGAAGTCAGTACCATTTAATACCATTTGAGCTAAATGGTAACAACTTCCTGAACTGAAAACAAACAAAAAAACAAAAAAACAACATAACTCAAGTGACGATATCTCAGTAAGAGCAATCACAATAAAAAAACATATCTGAACCGGAAAGTCTATCTGACTTGAAGATCATCACCTGAGAGGACACCCCATTGTCCGTGTCCATCCAGTACGGTGCTGGATCCTGTTACCCAGCCACAAAGTGGCTGTTAGCCTTCTGAAAGAGATAGCTCTCCTCGTGGGCAGCTGAGTGACACCATACATCACCAAGGGCAACATACATTTAGGGGGGCTGCAGGTGTTTGGAGAAACCTGACCTTAATCGGTCCTTCAAAGACACCAGTCCCCTAAGTTACTCACACCTGCCAGCTCAGCTGAATGTTTTCAGCTTTGCAGGCTGGAGGTTAGATCCTGGTAGATTTAAAAATATAATAGTTATTAGACAGGACTGGCCTAAAGAAATTTTTAAAAAGCATTTTGTGCCAAGCATCATACTTTAGCTTGTAAGAATGAACAACAAATGTAAAGGTGTTAAAACCTGCAAAACAAACTAAATTGTACCACAACACAAATGTAGCATTTGTGTTACTCTTATCCAATATTTCACCAATATTCAGATGAATGGACCAACAATTGCAATTGCTAATTCATTGTAAATGTAAAGTTTTGAGATCCTGGAAGGAAACCCTGACATTTCTCTCACCAGCCACATCCCGAATATTCTTCTAGGGATCCCAAAGTGTCCCCAAAAGAAAGCTGCAGGTAACAAAGTGTGTTCTGTGTCTCCTCAAACTGCGATGTACCCAGAAAATTTGAAGTGGGATCATATATCCGACAACCTCCATAGACTAATTCATTTTCTGAGGAGATGAAGAAGACCTTTACCCTATCTCTAAGGCAGAGCCCATCCAGCCTAAAAAGGACTTTCATTTCAGCTGCTTGCATTCAGGATCCTCTTCTTTTGCTCATGATCTGCAGATACATGTATCTCACCATCAGAACTCGGAACATAGATTAACTGCTTTTTGAGTCGGCTCTTTCTTTACTATGACAGACCAGAGCAGCCGTAGCTCAAAGCTAATCTAAATGACTTTCAATGATCGCCACAGCAGGACAAGTGATATGCGGCAGCCTTGGTGAAATGGTTTCACAAAAAACGCAGACATAACTCATAAGAACCGGCTAAAGCATCCCCAGCACAAGATAAACCTCAGCACTACACACACATGGACTGAACAGCCAGTCTCACATCAGCATCACTACAAACGTTAAGATCCAGTCTGTGCTTCATCAGCCTGGAAATAAACTACATGGTCTCTTCTGTTTCCAAGGTTCACCAGTTAGTTGAAGCCCATTCTTTCTAATGTCCAAGAATTTCTTCTTTAGTTCTTGTTTTGTTCACTTTCCTTATTTATTTAGGCGAATTCTGGATAATATTGTCATGATCATGCGCAGGAGAAGAAGAAAAAATAATAAACATAACATGGAAAGAAGCAAAAAGGTTGCACAAATGTGTTTTTTTTTTCATGGTAGTGTAGATACATATACCAACTCAAGTAATTTACCTCCCTCTCTTCCAGAGCCATGTGTGTCATGGTTGAACTCATCTTCTGTGACGATTCTCAGTCCACAGGTGTGAAACTCAGGCACACGAACTCCAGCACAGAGGCTTTAAAATATCAGAATATCTTCCATATTCGAGCCTCTTCAGTTCAGCAATGGTCTAAGCTGTTTTGTCCTTCATCCAAAAAAACAAAACAAAAAAAAACAGCCTTAACACAAACCCTTCACCACAATTCAAGATAGCAAGGGATGGAACTGCTGCTTCCTCCTTGGCTGCTGCTTTGACACTGGCGATTCAGTAACGGGCCACCTGGTTCTGGAAGCAGGGGGCTGCTCAAACATGAATGGAGCCGAAGCAGCAAACATTCATCCAGCTCTTCACCCGAGCGTTGAACTGTGTGTGTGGGAAGAGTGTGTGTGTGTGTATTTTTTTATGTCTGTGTCTGTGCAGGTATGTAACACCAGGTTGCTGTAATCCGATCCACCCAGAAACCCACTCTCACCCTCCTCCACACAACATACAGGAAAGATATTCAGTTACTGATCTTTGATTAGATGGATGTATTTCAAAGTAATTACCTGCAACCTGATAAAACTAGAAGGTAACAGATTATTCCAGGACTGAATTAATGCAACGCTGACCTCACTTCAATGTCCGGCACGAAAGAGTTTATTTTTATGAATGTGAAATAAAAAAAATGTGTTATGAGATCACTTAGTAAATTACGCTTGAACCCAAAAAAAAAAATAGCTTTGGGACACATTTAGTTGACAGAAAACTAGAAATGAAAGAAGCAGACATTGAAAACATCCATCACTGTGAAACACTATCAACAGATCTGCAGCTTCCACCTTTTGTTTTTCATTTGCTACAGTTCTTCCTTGTCAGGCCACGCGGTGCTGTCGTCTAATTGCATTTGTTTAAAATTTAACATTGCTTCCTGAAAGCATCAACGAAGCCATCTTACGTTACTGCCTCATGATTGGGGAAACCACACTGTGATACAAGAGAGCAGGATGGAAAAATGCTCATTAACATACAGCGATGCATTATGTAATACTTACACATTTGTAAAACCTTCTATAATGAACACAGTCTTGTTTAAAGCTTTCAAACATTAGACTTTTATGTCACATCTGGATATCTAAATAATATCATCCAGAAATCCTCAGCTACTGTACTCTTCACCTCAGACATTATGTTGTATCTTTATTCTCTGCAATGAAGCCCATCTTGTTTCTATAGAGACAAACTTCTTTCCTCTTCAGGTCTAACAGGTTCAAACCAACTTATTCATGTGAGGAAGCAGCTTCATGCTGAAGGGGACTCTTAGTTTCAGGGACCTCTGTTAAACTGTTACAGATACTCTACAACTTCAACATTTAAAAATAATTAAAAAACAAAATAAATTGTAGCAGACATCAAACCTTACCTTTGATTCCATGTCGGACTTCTTCTTCGGACTCACCGCTACGACTCTGCTGAGTTTCGGTGATGTTCAGGGTGAGTCTGCGGCTGATATTGGGACAGAGAGATGCGCTGTGCAATCCACCTGTCTTGTATTTATGGTTGTCCATGCCGCAGCCTCAGCACATCCTCTGATGTCCTACTTTGCTTCTGCTTCTACACCTGACCTTATTCACGTACAAGGGGACAGAGGACTGTACGATTTAGATGCTCATCAAAAGCTGCAGGAAATCTGGAGAGGCTGGAATCAGCTTTGAACAGGAGAAATGCACTTCCTCCCTATTTGAAGATATTTCCGTTTTACAATATGTGCTTTGGACTGGCAGCTCACCAGGATGTTGAGTTTATTACAAAGACAAACAAAAAAAGTCTGGTTCAGTTTGGAAACAATCTGAATAACATGGTTGTGCAATTTGAATAAAATGCTGATTATTCTGGTAACATACTGTTTTTCTTGATATTAACACAATTACTGATCAAACAAACACACAAAAAGCAAGTAGCACAACTGATGACACATAAGGTTTGGTTAGAAAGTTAAAAATCAGGGTAATAGCACAACCTACAGTCTGTCATACATCATGACACTCAGCCATGCAAAATTGTAAGAAATGTATTTTGTTTCAAATACAGCAGCCCTTTTATCTACATTTTCAAATTTGCCTGCAGGTAAGTTATTTTTATTTTATTTTTTTGCAATTAAGCTGTTTTTTGGAGGGTGTTTGATACTAGTCAGTATAAAAAGAATAAAGTCATTTATGTCTTTATCTCTGCAATGTCAGATAAAAAACTGAAAATAATTTTTGATGCTGCAAATATCTTATCTGGTATATAACAGAATTACCATTCACTATTTCTGGCCTTTAGTTTTTTACTTTTATTTAGATACCTTAGATACAAACTTAATTATGATTTCTACACTGTATCTGTAAAAACCTTCATTTATTTAAGGTTTCTGATCCAGCTTTTTCTTTGTCTACATTTTGTTTATTTCTTTAACCAAGCTCGACACTGATAATGACACTTTACTCCAGAGGTTCCCAAACTGTGGGGCGCGCCCCCTATGGGGTGTGCCGTAACATTGCAGGGGGTGGGGGGGGCGGGAAGCTGTCTGGATGG
Organism: Micropoecilia bifurca; assembly: GCA_903067075.1. Taxonomy (NCBI): domain Eukaryota; kingdom Metazoa; phylum Chordata; class Actinopteri; order Cyprinodontiformes; family Poeciliidae; genus Micropoecilia; species Micropoecilia bifurca. The sequence goes on from CAEGAF010105532.1 coordinate 18,355, forward strand.
ATGAAAAAGGCAACAAAAAAAACCATGAATGCTGTACGCGCTCGGTTTTACCTTAGAATGGCCAATTCTCTGTCATTTCTATGTCAATTTGGGACATATGGGATATGGGAAGTGTAGAAGTAGGGCTTCTACACTTCCCATATCTGTGTCCTCTGTCACTTTTATCAACAGTTAAAACTGTTTAATCCGTTATTTACATGTGGTAACCTGTTTTCCGAGCAACATGAGCGCTAAGACACTTGCGCTGGGTTCACACCTGTGCAAGGAGACCTGATGCTGCTGCTGTGCTGAGCTGCACAGGTGTGTTAGAATTATGGCTGCAACCCAGCAAAACGCAAAGAACCTTTCGGTTTTTCCCCCAAACTAACCGACTGAGTTGAGTAAAGCTGTTGGATGCAAGTAATGTTAGCTAAAAGATGACTAGCTAGCTAACATCAATACTTCACCTTAAGCTTAACAAGTAGCCAACCGATGTTGTTGTCTTATGTACAGTTACGTTCATTTTGCCCCCAAAAGGAAGTTGATTTCCCCCCACCCAGCTCATAGTTAGAGACAGGGTGTCTCTAACCATGCCCTCCCCCCAATCGTC
>CAEGAF010105540.1:0-15601 GCA_903067075.1 Micropoecilia bifurca
GTTTGGACTGTTTCAATTAAAAGAAACATGTTTTCTCACCACTTCTTTGATTCATTTTGTCCAGCTGTCCACTTTCATTCTGTGTCCAACCAGAGCAGGTATTGTGTAGTTGGTGCTTTTAATCAGTTTTCAGTTAAATTAATTCAATCCAACTTTATAAAAGTCACAAAATGTCACCAAAATCACTCTGTCCCTCTAAAATCTTTCAGAAAATTGCTAAAGTGTATTGAATTGTATCGTTGGCTGAATATTGTGATTTATATTGTATAGTGAGCAGAATATTGTGTATCGTCATATCATATTGTGAGATTATTGTATCACTACAGGCCTAATAATGACATCAGGTAAAATATGCCAGTTTTTGTCTTACTCTGTGTGAGTTTTAGCATTTTTGTCATGTCATTTATATCCGCTGTGAGCTTTTAGCATAAACATTACAACATAAGAAACTCTTAACATATATTTCAAAACAAGTACTGCCCTCCAAACAGTCCTTTGCGATATAAATATTGTGCATAGTACTGATATTGTAAAAATTATATTTGTAATATATTGCGCAGCCCTAGTTTTCGTTTTATCCACTGGGAAAATGTGTTGCTTTGGTTCAGGTAACAAAATCTGGAGGCCATAAAAAAAATAAATAAAAACTGTCGTCTGAAGGTTAGTCCCCATGTAGCAGAGGGAGATTTCTATTAACCACAACATAGCAGAACTAATGTGAATCATACCCTTGAGCTTGTGTTTTTAATTAAAATAAAACCAGAGAAAGAGAAATGAAGAAATCTATTTTCTTTTGAAGAACAGAGAGGGTTCAGCGTTTCTACCTCCATGAGCGTCTCACGCAGGTTGGGTCGCTTCTCGACCAGCTGCCCGTGTTCTTTGAGGAACGTGCAGAGAAACAGACTCAGGTTCTGGATGAAATTCTGCTCGTCGTCTTTCCCGTTGGCATAAGCCACTTTGATGTTGGTATTCAGCGGCAGCATCTGGGCAAGCAAAGGCCACCGGTTTTCACTTTCAGGGTTGTAGAACAACCAGTCAGTGAACTGCAACATGGTGGAAGTGGCGGCGCTCACCTGCTTGAGCTGGCTCATGGTGAGGGTGAACAGGTTGACAAACTGCTCCTCGTACTGATTGACGCTCACTCCAGCAATCTCTGTCAGACATTTCAGCGTCACGTTGCGAAACATGGGAACGTTCAGGAACTGAAGGAGTAAAAGAGGAAAAGGTCAAACTGAGACGTCACCTGACCCAGGGGAACGTTGAATTTCCTCATTCATGTTTGCTTGTTTACCTTGTAGACCAGAGTGCTGATGAGTTTGGTCTCAAATATGTATCCTAAAGGAATCCAATTTAGAAAACGCAGGAGGGTCTCCAGAGTGGCGTGGACCAGAGGTGCATTCTGGGAGTTTTCCTTCACAGGAAAAACAACAGAGGAACAATCAGTGATTATTCTGAAAGGAACTAAACAAATAAAAATACTGAGAAGTCTCCAGACTTTTGACAGTCTTACCATTACAAACTGGCACAGCTGGAATATTTGAGAAAACTCGTTGCACATGCTAAAAAATGAGGAAAAAACCTTGTTAGTGACAGCAGGATTAATAATTTAACCTTACAATCAATAATACTGATGTTATCCAAACAGTTTAAGAAGTAATCAGCCAAAATTTGACAGAATACAATTTAATCTTTATGACTAAACACAATAAATTACCCTACAAAATTCAACTAGGTTTATTGAATAAACAAAACATGCAGATTAACATTTTGCCATTACATTTTGGCTATTAGACGAACCACATCTTTTTTAATAAGTTCAACTTGAAATGCAGTTTTCAAGCCTAAGCATTTTTTATGTGTTTTTTTTCTGAACCAATAGTTAAAAGTCTTTAAAGGACTCCCTGCTTTAAATGATTATTTAATCAGTAACCTGTCTTTGAGGTGTTTGGCCTTCACTTGTGTCATCTGGCCACTGGAGAAGTCGAACACTTCTTCACTGAGGAGCTTCAGGATGATCATGTTGTTCTGACAGAGGCTCTCGCTGGTCCGACTGGCGCCAACAATATCACTAATGAAGGTGGGCCAGTGTTTGGGCCATTCTTGTTTCAAGATCTAAATAGATCAAAACAAAAAGTCGACTGCCATCAATATTCTATGCTTGTTAGTTATTGTGTCCATCCATAGATTAGAAATCATTACCTGTACGAGAATCATGTTGAGCTTTGAAATATAAACCCCTTCTTTCTGCAAAACAAATATCAAAATTGCAGAATTAATAATGAGAGAAAGACTGACATGTTTTCTGTGTAAAAGTCCAAGATTTCACTATGACAACAACTTTACCTCCATGTTTGCAGGGTCAGAGGAAGTCTTGATAATCAACCCAACAACATACTTTTTGATTCCTGGAAAAGTCATATTTTATTAGCAGGTCCTCACCAAACAAATGCAGACATGACTTGTGCTGGAGATCTAAACACCAGAGGTGGCCAGACCCATTATGCAACAGCAGAAGTAAAATTTACCTTCACACTGATTTCTTGGAAGAATCTTCCAGCGTGTTTTGATGACCGCCTCCAGAATCTGCAGTGCATAGTACTGAGGAAAACAGAGAGATACGTCTTTAAACCAGGTCTAAAACCATGAGATCCAGTGAACAAAGGAAGTAACACAAAGCAGATTTTCATTATCTAAAATGTTCAGAAAGTAAAATCTGCACACAATTTCCACCATTTGTTTTTTGTCCCCTTTTACAATGAATAGATCATCTTGAGCCATTGTTATGAAATACAAAGAACTGAGGAAATCAGGCTCTTGAAGACCACATTCCACAAAATCAACAAACATAAAAATGCAGATATAAACCAGTGAAAACACTGAAATTAGCATGGGAAAGAGTACTGATAATAACCTTCCATTTTAACACCGGCCAGGAAAAAATTAAACATATTATTGTAAAAATCCCCTTTTTAAAATCCAAATACGTTAAGTTCATACTTTAGTCTTCATATTTTGAGAGAATTCCAGAATGGTATCAACTCTGGTCCACGCATCAGGATGGTCCTTCAGGTTTGTTAGCACTTCTTGAGCCACTCTTTGCTGTACAAAACAAAAAAAAAGATTAATATTAGATCAGAAATGCAGTAATCAGCTCTGGTTGTTTAATTACCACATCAAATTCTGTGGGTCTGCATAAGAACCTTGTTATTCCTCCCACACAAAGGTAACGCCGACAAGAAAATGTCCCTCACCTGATTACCGATGTCATGGTACATGGAGTTGACAACACTGTCCAACAGGTTGATGTCCAGTTTTTGATTGAAGTCCAGCAGTTGTCTGGCTGGATGATCGGCCAACATGGTCATTTCAGCTGGCATAGAGCTTCCTGTGGCGTTTAGGAAAATCTAGTTTAGATAAAGACTGACAAAACCTCAACTTCATAGTGTCATAGGACAAATCATAATACATGCATCTATATGTACAAGCGGAATTTAGAATAAAACATGCATTTGTACAAAACTTGGAGGAGGAAGAGATCAACTCAATCTTCCTTCTCAAGTCTTAAAAAGACATTGCAATCCAAAAGCAAACACAATGAAGGTGAATGTTGTAGCACTTTGTGGGATATTTGACAGTCAAAGGATTAAATGGCCTAATGGGAAACAGCGCCCCCGTCTGGCAGCACCAGAACACAGAAAAGTGTCTACGAAGACCCAAAGCATAGACGTGTTTTATAGAATAAAAATAGTTTAACCAGGAAAAAGGGTCGCTTAAACTCTAGCCGCATTTCTTTGACTTTTCTATTTATCGCAGCATAACAAGAAATAAGTCAAAAAGTTTTATTATGAAACTCGTGGATGCTAATATTAGCCCACGCGAACTTAACTATTTAGCTAGACGATGCTCGGGATTTACCTACCTGGTATGTGCGGTCCACTTGTCGTAAAACTACTGTGATGTTACTGGATGATCTTGAAGCTGGAGCCCGGAATGCTAAGCGACTTGATACGTTGAAAAGTACGTAGCGTTATCTCATTGCAACCACTGATGCTACACTGCAGCTAGCACTTGCTAGCTAAAGGCTAACGCTAGCTTCCGTAGATGACAAAAAGCAACCAACGCCTAGTTAAAAATGGCTTTCCGCAGTATCCTTCGACTTACTTTAAAACTACCAGTAGCGCACAATCTTTCTTTTCCTCAGTCACTATGAAGAAAAAGCCTCTTTCCAGCTATCGGCAACTACATCCGACTGTAACAGCTAGCACCCCTGCTAATGGAAAAGTCATTGATGATTTAGGTCTGCTGGCTAATAAATCGTTGAGCTAAGCTAAACAGCAACAATTTCACGGAGTCACAGTTGGAGCGATATTCCGAGTCATAATCACGAAGTGAAATAATCTAATTTTATTTCTTTTCCAATTTGCACATTGTACGACAGCAGAGATGTTTTAGGTCGTGGAAAAGTGCTCTTCCTCTAAGCTCATGCTTCCAACTGCAGACCGGTTAGAACCGGTTGAGACCGGGCTATTCATTCTCGGTCTTTCGGCCCACCGCGCGCCGCGTAAAATTTGGATCATGCTCCCGCCCACTAACTACCCGATTGGTTCCTTTGCTATTAACGTCACACTGTGCGTCACACGGGGCGGAGCTACGCGTCTGTCGCTCGTAAATTCTTTATATGGTGCGACATGAGCCAAGAAGTGAAGACGTGCTAGTGAACCGCTCCACACGTGATACGTTTATTTTTATTTTTCTAAACTGTCTTATGTAATAAATGTGAATTTGATCTACAATTAATTAATATACCTTTTGTATATGATTGAACCAAGTTGGTATTTACTCTAATGCTTATAGGACGTTTTCGGACTGTAACGTTATAGAACTATTCACCTGAAATAGTTGTAAAGTTTGAAATTAGTCATTCTTTTTTGAAGAGCATGAACACATTTTGGAATATTTGAAATGTCATAAATGGCAACGGGTGATTATCATAGTGTTACCAGGAAATCGAAACCTAAAAAACTGTTAGGAAGCCATCGACTTCAGAGTTAAATTTAGTATTTTTAAGACACTAAATATTAATCTTGTGTTATGAGACTTTATTTTTCAAAATTGTTTTATGTTGTTAAATCTACAACTTGGGACATGCACTTTAAATTAGCCAAGGTTATAAATGTTACACCGTTTTTGTTCAAATAAATAAATATTTTTTATTTTAAAAACATAAAAAATATAAGTTTGAACCCAACAACAATAAAATAATTTAAGAACCACATTTTCAAGATGAAGGCATCTTCAAAGTCCTATACAATACTTCCCACCATTAAATAATTTGTCTGCTCCTTTGTTGCAAATAAGCAACAAAGAAAATAAGAAAGATGTGACAAAAAGTATGATTGACTAATCTGACTGACACATTTTTCATAATTCTATAATCTGCTGCTTCGTAGCAAAATTTACCGACCTTAGGAACTACGAAAGTGACATATTTTCACTTTGCATAACAGTTCACTAGGAGTGTGTGCGTTAATAATTGTTTATCACATGTTTATCCTTTGTGTCTCAAACTGGTGACATGCTCACCTCTTGCTCAATAACTGCGACCCAAAAAACCTGCAAGCATAAGACTCTACAGATGGATGGGTGGATTGTTTTTCTCAAGGTGTGCAAAACATCTGACATATGGCTGTGAAACGTATCCAGCCTATAAATAACAACTATGAAACCAACTTTTGACATTAATGAAAAGTGAAACAAGGGAGAGATTTCAGAAACAGTCACAATGGCAGAAGAATTCATGTTTATTTTTACAACCTAAAATTAAAATTACAACTCCGTATCTATTGCAGAGTTCATGAATGAAAGCATTTGTCTACATGCATCTCATAGTCATCAGTCTGTTAATTCTTGCTGCCTGTCGTCAACATCTCGCTCGCTGTCACTCTCCAGATCGTCTGAGTAATTGTAACTTTCGTCAGAGTAGCGTGGATCGTCACCAGGGCGACCGCTGGCGTCTTCGCTGTTGCGGTGGCTCAGTGAGGCCTGGTCACTCATCTGCTCCTCTCGTTCTTCGTCAGTATCAGAAGCACAATTAATGTCGTCATCCAGGTAGACCTTTCTGTAGTGAACTGTTTTAAAGTCGGCTTCTCCCTGATCACTAGTAAAACACCAAAACAATCGGCAGACAGATATTTTATATCTTTACATTTCTTAGTCTTTAAATTAGGAATGAGTAAATACTTACCTCTGGTTATTGTCACTGGTTGATGATGTTTTGCGCTCAGGCGCTGATTTGCCCGCCTTGCTGCTTATAAAATCCTCGGTCACCTCGCATCCCTGCAGGGTTTCAATGTAACGCTTCTCTGCTGCCTGCTTAGCATTGTTCTGTTAGCATGGACAGGTTGAAAAGAAGATAAATTAATGACTTAACTAAAGTTATTTTGTCGAGAAAATCATCTTTTAATGCCTGTGTTGTTTTTATACAACAGTATCCGTGGAATCACTGTTTAAACAGCACACAGGAACATTAAGGACTAAAAATAAGTTCATGTTTAAGTATTTACGTATTTATTATGAAATTGTAATTGTTCAGGGAGAAAAAAAGAGAAAAACAAGGAAACAAAGAAAGTTTTTAAACAAAAATAGTCAATGTTACAAGAATATAGTTGAAATATGAGAATAAAGTTAAAATAATACAAGAATAGAGTCTAAATATTACCAGAATAAAGTCATATTTTGAAAACAAAGTAGTAATTTTATGAAAACTCAAAAAAAATCTCATTAAAACTTTTTTCTTACAATTTTAAGATGCTCTTCTAGAAAAATCAGCAGTCAGAAATAGCTAACAATATTTATTATTTTTACCCTTCTTAGCCTTTAATCAGGAATGATTTAAGGCAAATCATTTAGCCTTTGATCATTCCTGATTAATCATTCCTGATTAAGTGATCAATCAGGAATGATTAAAGGTTGAGAAGGCAGATTGTTCTGACAATCTTTGTCAGCAGAACAAAGATTAAAACTGTATCTTGGTTCTGCCAACATTATAACAATATTCTCGTAATTAAATAGAAATTTTTGTAGTCTAGGCCTAATATTCTGTTGTACAACTCACTCAACAGATGATGGAAACAAACGCCACTTTTTGAAAATATTTCCTGTAATTTATAATTTGGGGTTTTAAAAAAAACAAAAGTGAGAAAAAAGTGTTAAATTTGGAAATTGGATTTGGTAGAAAAAAAATCAGATTTTATTTTTAATCCATATGGTCCAGGCCTAATTATTTAATATAATAACCTTTGCAAATATTGTCATTATTGACATTGAATCTAGTCTTTATTTTGTAAATGCATGCTGATACAGCTGATGGCTGTGGTTTGCGCTGACATTGACCTGTGTGACCTGCTCCAGCAGCAGCGGCCGTCCTTCCACTCTTTCTCGCATCTCTCTGATCTCCTGCCGATATTCCCCCTTACGCTGAATGTCTTGTTTCCTGTCGGGTATAAAAACTCAGTGTAAGCCTTTCGCAATAAGCAGTGGATCAGTTAGTCGCATGATTAATTAAAATGAACTCAATCATTTTTTTTCCTGATGATTAATATTTTTTGAAGGGCAATTTTGTTTACAGAGACGTCATAAGCCATTTCATGCGTGACTTTTATTTCCTTTTTATTCATTGTTTTTGGTTGTTGTTGTTGTTATTTTAATATTTAGCATATTTTACAGTTCCAGTGTGGTTCTGTACAAAATAAAGATTATTAACCTTTGAGAGAGCAAATGGACATTATTACATAAGCATAGGAGTATAGCTACAAACTAGTAATCACCCAAAATCTTGGTATAGTGATGGACTCTGACCTGAACCTTCAGAGTCACATAAAGACAGTTACAAAGTCGACCTGAGGAGCATTTCAAGGATTAAAGGACTGATGTCTCAGCAAGATCTAGAGAAACTCATCCATGATTTAATCTGTATTATCTCCTCACAGGTCTGACTAAAAATCAATCCTCCAGCTGTAGCCGATCCAGAACTGGAGTTCTGATTAAAACCAGAAATCAGAGCACATCACCCAGTTATACAGTCGCTACACTGAGAGAATAGACTTTAAAATACTGTTGTTAGCTTATGAACCACTGCTGTCGTCATAGCAACCTTCCAGACCTCTCAGGTGTTCTGGTTCTGCTCTGCATCCCAAGAACCAGAACCATACATGGAGCAGCAGTATTCAGTGTCTATGCACCACACATCTGGAACAAACTTCCAGAAAACTGCAAAACAACCGAAACGCTGAGTTCCTTTACATCCAGACTAAAAACCCCTCCTGTCTTAGAGTTGGCTTTCAAACATAATGAATGAAACATTAATCAACAATGTGACGCATATTAACGTTTCTAACAATGCCACTTGACAAAACGTAATGTCTGCTACTGGTTTTCACAACTGGTGACTGTATGATGTATTAATGTTTTCACAATGTAAAGCCCTTTGAACTGCCTGGTAATGTGCTATGCAAATTAACTTGATTGATTGCCTGATTGATAAGTAACATTTAATCAAACAGATAAACCCACTGTGCACACCTGAACTCTTTCAGTTTGCTCTCGTTGGTCTGTGAAAGAGCAAGATGGGGGTCATTTGCTTGGGCTCGTTTTAAAACCATCCTCTGCAGCTTCTTCTCTCTCTCCCTCTGCTTTTCCGTCCAACGCTCCTCTTCCTCCTCGGCCTTCTTCCTCTGCTCCAGAGCTTTTCTACAAAAATAACTGCGGTCACAGATGGAGGATGGTTCGGAGGAGGTGACTTTGGCGAAAGGAAGGGCAGGGGAAGCTATTCTGGGCTGGAATCTTTTTATTACAAGACAGCAGGTGTTTGGGCTGAGGGGGAGGGAGGAGAGGAGGAGGGTCTGTTCAGGACCGCTAAACGGGCCATCAGAGTTCAGAGCCTGTCACTATTTCTACTATTATGGTGAAATCCTTTGGGGTCTTAATTTGGTACCTCACAGCTTCGTGACGCTTCTTGGTAGCGTCTGTAACTTTGGCAGGAAGCAGCTCCAGGCTCCCCGACAGGGAGGAACAGAGGCTGGAGCTGGGGGTCCTCGCCGGCCCGGGGCCGATGTGAGGCCAGCGCAGCAGCCGCGGGCTGCTCTGGTCCTTCTCCATGTCGGCCAGGACGCGCTCCCGGCGCGAGGGGATCTGGGACGTCTTCAGCTCGAAGGGTTCGCACGCCGTCGTCGTCTTCACGTCCTTCCGCTTCTCCAGCTGCTTCTGGAAGCGTCTGTAGCTGGCGTCGAAGTCGGGCACCTCTCTGTTTATCTGGGGCTTGTGGGTAAAGCCGTCGCCCGGTTCGTGTTCGGGCTTCTTCCGATCGTTCAGGCGCCGTGTGAGCATGCTGGGAGGCTCTGAGGAACTCCGGAGCAAGTCTTGGACCCTCATATACTTCTTGATGGAGCGATACAACTCGTGCTCCTTCATCTGATCCCCTGCGGCTAAATACGCGGATTTTGGCACCGGCTTGGCTTTGAAAGGCTTTACCTTCTCGCGGTCGGCTTGTTGCTCCTGCTGCTGCTGCTGCTGCTGCTTCTGCTCCTTCTTTAGTCTCTCCCTCTCCAGGAAGCTGAAAGGCTTTTGAAGGGCTCGGAGGTGCCGCGTCTGTCGATCGCGCATGCTCCTCCGTTGCTCCTTGCTGCGCTCCTGCATCTCCTCGTAAACCGGGAGGTGGACGTGCGCGGGGACGGGGCTGGCCCGGAACTGCTTCTGGCATTCGGTCAGCTCCTCCAGCTGCCTCTTCAGCTCCCTGTTCTCCCTCTCCACCTCGGCGCGGGACTTTACGCCGCGCTTCAGCTTCTCTGCCTCACGCAGCGTCATGTGGAAGGGTTTTGGGACGGTCACGTTGGGTTTGCTGTCCTCCTGCTCTCTTTTGTCCCCTCTGTTCCTCAGTCTCCTCTGGTCTCCAGGCCCACTGTGTAGTGAGGAGGAGGACATGCGGTGGGTGTTGGAGGGAATCTTGAAGTCCTTCCACATGTTCTTGATGTACTCTTTAGGGGAGAACAGAAGGCCTTTTTCCACCGTGTTGCTCAAAGCTTCGTTTTCCTCGGATAAGTATGACTGCCCAGAGATCCACCGGAGCTCAACAGCGGAGTGCGACTTTCTCAAAGGATGATGTGAAGCTACAGGGTTTAAGTTTGACCAGAGCAGCCTGATGGAAAAAGAAAAGAGACATTTTAATATGGCAATTGAATATTGTTCTGATATTCTGTCTGGTAGAGGTGGGAAGAGCACACAAAATAGTACTAAAGTAGGAGTAGCATTACTTCAACATATTTTTACTCAAGAGTAAGAAATTATTTGGTAAAACGTCTGAGTCACTGATCAAATTATCAGCTAAAAAGCATTTAAAATTGACATAATCATATGGACCAAAACATAAAGTTAAGTGGAAATTTTATTTTAAGGACCAAAATGACAATAATCATTATAATATAAATTCAAGCAAAATATATATTTTTCCAAATCAGTTTCTTTCAGTAAAGTCACACTGGGTAGAGTATCCAGAAATTTTACTCAAGTAAGAGTAGTGATAATTACCAAAGTAATAGTAAAAATACTCCTAAAAGTATATTTTTTTTTCGAAAAAGTTACTTGAGGAAATGTAACTGGTTAATATTCAACTGTGGGAATGTTGAGTTTACAACTTAGAGAACAGGTGAAAATTACTTACAGTATAATATTCACAAACAAATTGTACAGATGCCTTATAAACAATTCATAAACTTTTGGCTTTTTCTATGCGTTGTAGGGATGTACTAACTTTTTTAAAACACTGCAGATAACTGGTAGCTTTTTAATTCCAAAGACCATAACCAATAACGTAACTGGACATAAGAAAGACTAGAGAGCATAAATGTAAGGTTGTGACGTTATAATACAAATAATTAAGATTCTACGTGGTAAAACAATAACAATAGTGTATAATCAAAATGAAAAAACATGCATGTTTTCAAAAGCATTTTATAAATTTAAATCTGATTAGGGCTGAAACAATTAATCCAAATAATCCTGATGAATTGATAATTGCAATTATCATCAACTAATTTATTAATTGATTAATCGTCAACTGGAGTAAAAAGGACTAATTGCTGAAAGAACAACACACTCAGAGCAGTAATTAAGTCAAAAATGCTAAAACATTATATACATTTTATATTTAGGATAAAAAAAACTTTGCAAATATGTTCAAGTCAGAACTTTTGAAGTAGAATAGTTTTAGCTTCACTCAGTTCAAATTCTGTACAAAAGAAATACAATCTCCTTTTAGGCTCCTTTTGATATCAGTTATTAATCAGTTCAACTAAAAATATTAAACACATCAGTCATATATTTTATTGATGCTAGATAAGTGAAACAGAAAGGGCCAAAGTTTCCACATGATGTTAAAAATATGTTTTTATTTTTTGCATTAAGTTGTTTTTTTATTTAAAAAAATTTAATTCTTTATTTGCATTTTGTGTATTTTCAGTATTGTATCATTGTAACCTTAAGTGGTGAAATAAAAAATTTGCAGAATGTGTAATTTTTTTTTCACTCATTCACTCAATAATCATCAGAATAGCTATATATGCTTTTATTTTCGCATCAAAATTATGGACTTCTAGTTTAAACTGTTCACAAGCAATAAATAGTCTACCAAAAAAAGCAAATAAATGAAGAATTTATCATTACAATTTTTGTCTATTTTAAGCTGTTTAAAAGTGTGAAAGGATAGACAATGTCTATCTGTCATGTATCAGTTTGAAGCCACCTACTTGTGCCCTGGCTCCAGCGTTGCCATATCTAAGGGATCCAATGACCTGAGCTGCAGCTTTTGTTGATACATGCTCTCCAGCTCAGCCATGGTGCGCAGATGGGCCTTTTTGAGCTCATCCAGCTTGCTGTAGTATTCTTCATTAGAAAAGAAGATTTTACTCAGGTCCAGGTAGTCTGCTGCTGCTCTATGATGGCCGCCCACCATGCCAGGGTCTTCCTTTCCCAGATAGTCGTCATAACAGAAATCCGATCCCAAGTCCTCGTACTCCAACTGAAATCATAAAATATCACACAAACTCACATCACAGGTTATTACTTGCAACATGAAAATGTTTGCCTCTTATTCCAAATTAAATGAGCCTCATATTTTTAAAATTGTGGACTACATTTACAACGTTTGAACCACTGAGTGACGTTAAGGCTCCTGCAGGGCTAAGCCTATTATCCCACTGCGACAGTGACAAGGACCAGATGGTGAAACAGAAAAGGGCAGTTTAGTCTAAATAAGTCCAGCTGATGTCCAGACTTAATCAGGTGTTTGGTTTTATTACTATAAGCTATAATCAGACATCAACAACCTGCATGGGGAAAAAAAGGAAGATTTAACCAGAAGACAAACAAGCGGTTGGGATTATCAACTGAATGTGACCTCTAGTAATCTATCCACGACGGAAATCCGAAAATAGTCAGGAAAACAAATTATGGAGATCAAGTGTTTTCCATGACACACATGAGGTCAGACCAGGTCCAGTGTAAGTTGTTATTAGTCTTGCAGTTAAAAATCACATCTTTAAATATATAAAAAAAACACATTCAGGTGGTACATTAGTGAGCCACTTCTGATATTATATATTGAAAAAAATATTTTACCTCTAGATTAAAAGCATGCAGTTGACAAATTAGTCAATTTACGGTTATTTTAAAACCAAAAGTCAATTTACAAATTAAAACTTCAAGGTCTTTTACAATTTTAGATTAGTAATAGACACTTTTTAATGACAAATCACACTAAATACCAACTATATTAACATTTTCCCGGCGCACATACTTCCTTCTCGTAGTCCCGGTTGTCCAGGTGGCCCGAGGCCGAGTAGGGCAGGACTTTCTCCCGCTCGTATGAGGCCAGAGGAGCCCTGGTGTGCGGGTCGACCGGCGTTTTCAGACACGAAGTCACCAGGACGTTCGTACGGTGAGGATTCGCCATAACGGTTGGTCCAATTTGTTAAAGTTACTTTTAAAGTTAGATTTGTTTCTGTTAAATTAAGTTATCGGCAATGGAGACCAGAAGAAATGAGCAGATTCGGCTTCCAGGCAGCGCGAAGTGAGCCTAGCAACGGAGAAGCTTGGTTGCGAAGGAAGTGACGACATATCAGGAAGTAATAAAACGTCAACGCAAATAAATGAGCTTTTTCGCCTTTTTAAACCAGATGGAAAAATGGAAATGGAATTGAAATGGAAAAATGAGTATGAAAAGTTTCTTTATCAATTTATTACTTATTAAAGCTAAATTTCACCTACAAAAATGTATATTTTTGAGGGAAAAAAACACTTTTCATTTTTTTTTATTGAAAATGAAAAAAAAACATACATTTACAATTCAACCTTCAACTAATCAAAAAGCAAAAACAACAATATGGACTTGCAATCAACTTGGGATTTTGGATGATCTCCTATGTTAATTCACTATGATTCTGGCACATATGCTACAATTTGTACTATTTTCTTTATGCAAGATTATTTTGGTCTTTTTCTTATCACTATTGTACTTTATGTTCCCCCTGGCAATTATATTTGTTTTATTTATTTATTCTTTTTAATATGTGCACAGCACAGTTGTGTATTCTTGTTTACAAGAAATAAAGTTTATAAAAAAAACCTTTTTAAACCATTCGTTTACAGAGGTGGGTAGAGTAGCCAACAGTTGTACTTAAATAAAAATAGCTCCACTTCAACATATTTTTACTCTTGTAAAAGTAAAGTTTAGTAAGTAACTGATCAAAATTATCATTTAGTATTTAAAAGTTACACGCTCAGCGGACCAAAATTTAAAATTAAGTGGAAATGTTGGTATTTAACGGACCAAAATGATCATACAAATTAAATAAAAAACAAAGAAATAAATCAAAATTAAATTTCTTCTAAATCCATTTTTCTGTATGAAACTTATAAAACTGCAGGTGTGTGTGTCTTTGTCTACTGAATTTTTGTTTTTCAATCAGTGGGTAGAGAATCCAGAAATTTTACTCAAGTAGCAATACTTTACTCAAGTAAAAGTCAAAAGTAGAGCCCAGTAAATTACTTGGTAAAATTAAAAATACTCCTAGAAATTTTTTTTCCCAAAGAGTGAAGTAAATGTAATTGAATAAATGTAATTAGTTAATACATAAGTCATTAAGGAGTTTATTTGGTTATACATGATACAATTAAATGGCTTTTACTCTTCAAACATTGCATTTTAAAATTCCACATAGAATATACCCAATTAAGTGTTTCATCCCCAGAATATTGGGGATTTTACAAAAATACTGTGAAACAAAAACTAAATGAAAATAGATTTTAACATGTTTGAGTGTTAGGCCACCAGCAAGAATTAAACCAGTTGTGGCATCAGTGTGGAAATTACAGGTTGTAACTCATATCACCTAATTCTTATTGTAGATTATGATGGGTGTTGGCAGGTAGGGTCTCTTGATGCAGTCTGTGTTACAGCGAATTTGAATAAACCTCTGACTGAAGTCACTGCTTTCCCAAGACATGAAGAAGATGTTCTGGGTTGTCCATGATTTTATAAAAAATCCTTTTTTGCTGGTACAGATGTAAGCTTTTTATTTTTAATTGGGGCATGAAGATTACAAACTGATTTTTTTAAGAATACAAAGCATTCATTTTTAAATAACTATATTTTGGATTCTTTTCCCAGGGCAAAATGGGTTTCTTGATCTGTTGTCGATCCACTTTTAGTGCATTATTCATTGTGTGTGTTTACCTTTATTCTAACATTTTAATGTTGATAAACTTAAATCTAAAATAAACATATTTGTTACCTTCAACATGCATCTGAACCTTTCAACTTTCTTTGCAAGCCGTAGTAAACAAGAAACCAAGGCTGGAGTGTCAACAAAAAAGCCTTTTTTTATTTAAATTAGGCAAAGTAACAACTACAGATGAAATCTGAGCAAACAGACGTTCAGGTCTTCTGATCCCTCACAGAACGAACCGACTTCACAACGCTTCACTGGACAGACTTATCGAGTATTCACCTGAAACACAAACAGATGAAGCATTGGATACATTTTTAACAACTCACAGAAGACTGACACGTTACAGTAGGACACTACATCTTACCACATCGTCGATCTTGAGGATGCTGCGGACCGTTTCTGTGGCCAGAGTCAGAGCACTGATGGAAACCAGCAGAGGCTGAACCACCAGCTCCTCCAGGATGTTGGAGATTCCTCCCTATCAAAAAACACATCAGTCACATCAGGGTAGGGCTGTAAAATAATATCGATAACACGATATGTCAATATTTTCTTTCCTAGAAAAAAAATCGATACTCATCCGCAAGTATCGTAACATCCAAACTGTCACCTTGTTCACTCACTGCTTGTTTCGCATCAGGTCATCAGGCTTAGAGTGATTCCTTCAGATGTTCAGTTTAAAAAGGTATCAAACTATTCAGAGCAGGAACTTGGTTCACTTTATTTACTTTACTAATGCATGTCAGCTACAGTTTGTACTGTTTCAATTAAAAGAAACATGTTTTCTCTCCACTTCTTTGATTCATTTTGTCCAGCTGTCG
>CAEGAF010105553.1:0-18120 GCA_903067075.1 Micropoecilia bifurca
TATTATCAAAAATAACTCTATAGATATATTTATTATTAATTTTTTATTCTTATTTTTTTTTTGTATATAAAAGTTACATAGCAACAGCACTGCACTGTTACCTAGCAACCCAAACTGAGATCCAGCATGTTTGGTCAGCTGGTTTACCACTGACCAAGACAATTGTTTTTTGTCGACTTATCATTCAGAAATGATTTTCTGAATGACAACGTTCTGGTTGTGCAGGAGGCTCCACTTCTGCCCTTCAAAGGATTACGGTTGTATAATTGTGCAGCCATTTTCATGTGCAAGTGGAAATGTTGAGTTTACAAAAGGGTGTGGTTAGATAAGCAGCTTATTTGGATTTAAAGTGACAAGAGGCCCTAAAACAACTACAAATACTTTTGTGATTATGTGATAAACATGTTTGGTGTAGGCCATACATTTATCCTAACCTTTTCAAGGAAGTATAATGGGTCACTTTTAAGTTGGGCAATATTCGTACAATATTACAATATACGCAATATTATGTGCGTCATTTGAACGTCAGGCCAACAGTCATCCTCTTCAAAATGTGTCGCTGACGTCACACAGGTGTTAATTTCATCGCTTTGAACATTTTCACAGCTTTCTGAGGGGATTTCACTGTCTGCAGACAATACTGCGTCAAACCCCCGACACTGGGCAATACGCAGCTCACTCACACATGAACCGAAATGTGTGAGGAGGCAAAAGATGAACCGTAAGCAGAGCAGCTGCCCCGGCGTCGGCCACGTAACATTTAAAAGCCGTCAAACCACATCCTGTCAGGATGAGGGGGGGCAGAAATCTGCTGGTGTCCGACAAGGCCTTGAATGCATCGCCTTTATTCTAGAACAAGACAACGTGTCCTGTTGGGTGACAGGGGAAGTCATATAGAGTCTGAATGTAATGTTGATTCAAACGTTTCAGGGGAGGAAATTAATATATCCTGGTGTCTCTTCTGCTGATTTAACTTCTTAGAAACAGTGAACAACAATGAATGCACAGGCTTTAAAAAACGCACAGACACTTTGACTAAGAATAAGCGTCATAAAGAAAGTTTTACTTTCCAGTCAAAATGCCATCAGTGGCATTTTGCAAAAAGAAAAAAAAGCATTTTCATGTAAAAGAATCTGTAAATGTAATCAAATTAAGTTTACCCAAGCAGATATATTAACTTTAACTTCATTAAAGTGAGTTTGACAAACTTATTTGAATACATGGAACAAATGAAGGCAATTTTTTAAAGCTGGAGCTACATTCTCTTTTTTCAAAGAGTGGTGTCCAAACCTTTTGTCATATGGGACAACATCACAAAGTCAAAAGTTTTTGTGGACCAGGGGGGAAGAAAAAGCAAATAAACACATTTTTTTTTCCATCATAGATCCAAAACTGGAAAGGATTTTTCACATCAGCTGTATTAAATAAGGTTTAATACAAAAATAAATCAAGTTTTTTGGATTTCATTGAACAAATTTATTTGTACTTATAAAAACAGGATTTGATATATTCATTGTTACATAAATAACTGTTTTGGATGCAATAAAGTTACTTTTTCAGTGAAGGATTCTGGAGAAAGCTCCATACTCAAAGCCTGGACTTTGTGTTGTGCTTAAAATTATGTTGATTTAAAAAATACAAAGTCTCCATCTGCGTCAACTGCCTGTGCTAGACGGGACAGGGATGCATCGTTCTTCAACTGCAGCTTGGAGGCCATAAAAAATCAGTTCAAGGGCCACAAATGGCCCCCGGACCACATTTTGGACAGACCCGCTTTCATACAAAACGCCTCAGTCCAAATATTGTGTATGGAAATTGTCAATACTGCATTCTGAATCTCCTACAAAGTAAAATCCAAAGCTTTTTAGGAAACATTCAGATTCTCAAAAAGCTTCTAACTTGGCTGTTAAATTAACACAAAATTCTGTTTTCTAGTTTAGCAGTGATAAAACATAAAACTATGTTGTAAAAATGAACATTTGTTTTTATTGGTTCCCAATCCCTGGTTGGAGTTTTAAAAGTCAACCTTTAAAATTAATAACACAAAGAATGATTTAAACAGGCAGATAAGAACAAAAACAATGGCGAGTAGCTTTGTGCTACTTAGCCTGTTTAACTTAATAATACAAGTTGCATGAGAACTTCGTTCAGACGGGTTTCATTTATACATCTATATATATGTATATATACAGAGTTGAGTAGTAAATAGTTGACTTGAATAACGTTTTTTTCTTTAAATGTACTTTTAGAAGTATAGTATTATGAAGTATTTCTACTCTTGAGTAAAATTTCTGGATTTTTTACCTGCTGAATGAAAAGCAAACCTGTTTTAACTAAACATTCACCAGACACAGACACACCTGCTGATTTTGTTAAAGTTTCATCAGTTTTTTATTGAAAAGGAACTGATTTGGAAACATTTTATTTTGCCTGATTGTGTTAATTGTTTTTACTTATATAAATTATTGTCATTTTGGTCCTTAAAATGCCAAAATTTCAACATAACGTCATATTTTGGTCTGTCTGATGATGTTAAAATGTTTTAATGTTAAATGTTTGGTAATTTGATCAGTTACTCAGTACTTGAATAGAGGTTTAACAAAATACTTGAGTAAAAATAAGTGCTACTCATACTTGCATTCAACTTGGGTACAAATGTTCTACATTTTGATTAATAATTTCTACCTATAAAACACATCATGATCTTTTCTCATCCTTCTTTATCTGACACCATGCTTTTGTAAATAATAAAAAAAAAAGATTTGCACCAACTTTGCAGGACTAAGTAAATGCCCCATAGCACAAAGTTAAACATGCAAACGATGCTTAAATACGATGAAAAACCCTGCAGACCAGCATTAGTACAGTTTTTAAATGCAGCACAGTCAGCTTTGCAGAATATAGTTGCTGTTTTTTACCATACACCCAATATTATAGGTCAAATCAAGTTTCCACAGAACAGGCGTGGCGCCGGCTACATACAGTGTTTTCACCACAACGTGTCACAATTACACTTCCTAGAACAAAGGAAGAATAGAGGCAGATAAGATGCAAACGACAGCATTTCACACCTCAGACCAGAAGCGACACTTGAGTAACAACAACAAAAGAGATCAAAAGATTTTTTGATTTTTTATTTCAGTATAAGAAATGCCAGTTCTACCAACATCCTGCAACATCACTGGGCGATAACTGACTTTCCAAAGACAACCAAAGGTCAACAGCTAAAAGAGTTCTTATGTCTCTCTTTTATTGTTTGTTTTGTCATAAGAAAAGAAATAAACTAATGTAAAATATTCAAAATAAGTGTTATGATCATTGTAAAGTGGCGTTGTGTTAGAGAAATGTGAAAATCCTAACATATAAAACTACATTCTGCCCAAAATTAACAGAATCTGTTTGATAAGATCTAATCACTGATCAGACGAGTCAGACGTGTAAAAGTACAGTAAAACCTCAGATGCTGCAATATGACTAATGTCACAATTCATAACAAAAGTTTTAATATACTCAGTTATTTACCGGAGATTTAAGGTGACAGGCTTCCACAAAGTAGTGCATGATTAAAAAGTGGAACAAAGAAAAAAATTTTAAGGATGTTGTACAAATATAAGCTGAAAAGTGTGGCGTGCTTTGTTTTTCAGGCTTTCTGAATCCATTTCTTAAAATGCTCCGTCACTGTAATTACAGCTGCAGATCTTTAAGGTTACATCTCCAGATTTTGCTCATCTAGAACCTAAATCTTTTCTTCTGTCTTTGTAAAATAGCTCCAGCTCAATCAAACTGAATGTAAAGTGTCTGAAAACAAAAATGTTGAAGTCTTGCTACAGATTATTTTGATGGATTTTGCTCTAGTTGTAAATTCAGGGTCGTAATCCTTTAAAAATAAAAGTTTTTCCAATCTTAAACAGGTTTTATTTCAGTAAATTCCTGTTTATGCTGAAGAAAAGTCTTCCCACAGCATAATGGAGCCACAGCCGTGTTAATGTGGGGATGGTGAGTTCAGGATGATGTGTTGCTCCTAGTTTTTATTTACTTTAATTCATATAGTTTAAAAAACTATCATCTTCCTGCTTCACAATGTTGTCTCTTATGAAACTCCAAATAGACACATTTAAGCTTGTGGTTATTACGTCATAAAGTTAGAAAAGTTAAGAATGAGGAGTTGAAAAGAGGTGTAATTATTTCCAAAATACCAAACCGGGAATTTTTTAAGTTTAATTCAACAGTGGAAAAAAACTTCAGATCAATTTAACTCAATGTTCTGCTTTAATTTTGAATTTAAATGAATAAAAGAAGGAAGTAAAACCAAGAAATAAAGGGAGAGAACATGTAATGTCTGATGGATTATTTCTTTCTGACTTTTACACAAAGTGAATCAGAATCAGCTTTATTGGACAGTTTTTTCACAAACACAAGGAATATGAGTTTTCTCTCAATATAGAAGGAAATAAAAAAAGGATTTTTAAAGAGAAACATACAAATCATGGGTAATCTTGTATCCCCAAAGATACGCTGGGCCATCTGAGAGTTAAGTGTGACATAAAACAAAGCAAATATGCAAATCAAAAATATAATTTAGCCTTTATCCTACTGTTAGGAGTCAAAGTGATCATGAAGGAAAATAAAAGTGTGAAAATTATTTCTCAGAGCCAAATTGATGCTGAGGAGCATTTATTTATTTTATTTTAATATATTTGCATTTGATGGACTCTGGGCAGAGATTTGTTTAGATAATACTTTGATAATAATAATTTAGATAATACTTTGCTCACTGCACTGCAGTTTCTATTGCAAATATCTTAGCACAGTTGAAATACGACAAAACTAACTGACAAGTAACTTTTCAGTAATACTTTTTAGTAAATTATTCCTTTGTAAAGATTTTTATAAGGTACTAGATCCACTGGCAAGTAATTTCACTAAACATTTGCCAGTTGCTGGGTTGCTAGGTAACGGGGCCGGGCTTGGCTGGGGTTGCTAGGTAACGGTGCAGTGGAACGTTCTGCCTGTGGAACTAAAACCTTTTCATGAGTTTTAAGATATTATCGACTTAAAATAAGCTGCTATATCTTTCTGAAAAGTTGCCTCTAAATTAAGTTTTCTCTCATTTCAAAGTGTACTAAGATATTTGAACAAGAAACTAGACTGAAAATATTTGGTGGTATTTTGTGTTTTTGCAGAGTGTGTCTCAAACGCTTGAGCTAAAACGTGTGTGTGCGTGCGTGCGTGCGTGCGTGCGTGCGTGCGTGCGTGTGTGTGTGTGTGTGTGTGTGTGTGTGTGTGTGTGTGTGTGTGTGTGTGTGTGTGTGTGTGTGTGTGTGAATGTCTCAAAGGATGCTGCCCCCTGCTGGCTGGCAGGCTGCAGTTGATGCTGCCGTCCCGTTCGCTTCAGGTTCACACAGGAAGTGCAGAACCGCTTCCTCCAGAGTTTTTGTTGCAGAGTAGCTGAGAGGCGACCAGAGCGGCGGTGCAGAGGTGGAATCAAGAACATGATGGGGTTGCAAATCTTTATCCGACTCCTGCTGCTCACATGTCTGCTCCAAACGGGTAGGATTCTTCATTTTGGTCTCATCTGATTGGGTTTTATGGTCTCGGTTGATGTTTTATTAGGAGTATTTAGAGGTTTTGCAAATGGACTAAACTTCTGTTGCATCCTAATTGTACAGATGTACTTGTTTTATTTTAATATTAAATGTTGTGTTTTTATTATAATTAGTAGCAATAAAGGCACCAATCTGTGTGTCAGTGTATATGCTACAAAAACACAAACCCTTGCCAAGTTTTCATTGCTCTAGTTTCTAGTTCAAATATCTTATTGCACTTGAAATAAGACAAAACTAACTTACAAATATTTTTTTCACAAGATACAGGAGCTTGTTTGAAAACAATAATGTCTTAATATTGATTTAAAAAATGTTTTTCTGGCAGATTTTGTCACTTACAACATGGAAAAATGTCACGATTGAAATAATCTGCCAGAATTCAACTTATATAAGATATTTGCACACCAAAGTATTAGGGTCGTACTAAGAAAAAAATAACAGAATAAAGTCACAATATTATGACTTTTTTCATGAAATATTGTGACATAGAATGGCTCTAATACTCAATTGTACATTTGCAGGAGGATAGACAAAAATACTTATGATTTTTGTGTTTTTTCAGTGTACAACATGTTTCACACTGCAAAAACACAAAATCCTACTTAGTATTTGTGTTCTAGTTTCTACTGCAAATATCTTACAAATAACTTATAGGTAACATTTTGCCAGATATAGGAGTTTGTTTTCTGTAAATAATTTCTTACTATTGATTAAAAAAATGTACCGGGTCAACTGGCAGATTATTACATTTATAATAAAACATTTTCCCATGTTATAAGTTAAATAATCTGCCAGTGGAACTAGAACTTTTACAAATTAATATTAAGAAATTATTGATTGACATATTGGAAATTACTGGCTCCTACATATTTCTGAAGTTACTTATAAGTTAGTTTTGTCTTATTTCAAGTGCACAAATATCTTGCACAAAATATTGGACAAAATATTTTTGTCAAATCTATAGTAAGATTTTCTGTTTTTGCAGTGCACTTAATGAACCGAGTTACTTCAGTAAATTTATTTTCTAATTTACACTTTATTTTCTAAGATCATTAATTTAAGTCATCCTCCTTTAAGAGGACATGACAGGAGCTCCTGTGGTGACGCTGCTTCCCGTTCTGCCTCCAGGTGTGAGGACTGCGAAGGATTCGGTGTTTGTTTACAGCAGAATCGGAGCCGTCGCCCTGCTGCCCTGCACCACATCGAGCTCAGCCTCGGCCGGCTGCTCCTCCATCACCTGGACCTTCTTCAAGGGCGGCCGGGTCCGTTACAGCGAGGAGGTGACCGGAGGGCGGGTCAACCCCGCCTCGGACAAATCCAACAGAACCGCCGTCGCGTCCAACTGCTCCCTGGTCCTCAGCGACCTCATGGTGGAAGACGCGGGTTCGTACGTGTGTCTGGAGAACAAGGAGGCGGTAACCGACGTCTACCTGTCGCTGCTGAGCCTCAGCTCGGGTTCGCCGGTCTCAGAGCTCCGGCCCGGAGGGAAACTCCTCCTCACCTGCATCCTCTTCACCTACTACGACGCGGGCAGCTGCAAGCCGTATTCCAACGTGTTCAGGCTCAACTGGCTGGATGAGGACGGAAAGCAGCTGCACAAAGAAGACAGAAGGTTCATGAGAGTGAAACATGTTGCAAAGATCAATGCAGGGCTGAGATTACACTGCAAAACACAACATCTTACCTACTATTTTTGGTCTAGAGTAAATATCTTAGCACAATTAAAATAAGACAAAACTAACTTACAAGAAACTTTTCAGCAAAATAAAGGTAAAGTATTAACTACACTGGCAGATTATTTCAGTTACAACAAGTAGAAGTTCAATTATTTTTCAATAACTATTGAATTATTGACTATAAAAGCTCTTCTAACTTTTTTGAAAAGTTACTTGTAAGTTACTTTTGTCTCATTTCAAATATATCAAGGTATCTGCACTAGAAACCTGACCAAAATACATGGTAAGATTTTGTGTTTTTTTGGGTTGGAGTTCACACCATTCTTGCGTAAATGTTTTACCAAGTATTTTTGGTACAAATATTTTAGTAAACTTGAAATGAGACCAAACTGGCTAACAAGTAACTTTTCAGGAAGATACATGAGCTTGTTTTAAGTTAATATTGATGAAAAAATACTAGCTCCACTGACAACAGGGGAAAAAAGCTTTTTATAGGTGAAATAATTAGCTAGTAGAACTAGTATATTTTTAAACAAAAATTATATTAAGGAATTAATTTATTTAAAATAAGCCCCAAATCTTGCTGAAAAGTTACTTGTTACTAGAAACTAGACAAAAATATTTGGGAAGATTTTGTCTTTTTGCAGTGTAATCTAGATGAATCCATTATTGAAATAATTATCAACTAATTTTGTATCAGATTAATAATTAACTGAATTACACACTAAAAAAAGCCATTTGATTTGACTCGGGGAAAAAACTGTACAAAACACAGACATTTTGAATTTAAAATAAGATAATCTTTGCAAATATTTCAGAGTTTTATCTTCACCTTGTCTGGCTTAAATTACTGTACAGCCTAAATAGGGTTGGCAGATAGCACATTTTAGGTCAATCGTTTAAAAACAGAAGACCAGAGGCCCCGGTATCAAAGCTTGTGGTTGACCCAGATTTTGTTTTTGTATTACAGATTTGACACCATTTATTCTAACACACGTATATCTAGACCAGTGGTTCTTAACCTGGGTTCGGTGAGTCGGTCTCAGGGGTTCGGCGGAGCCTCTGAGGTAAAGACACACAAAGTCGTGATGACGCCCAGCTTTGCC
The DNA here is from genome assembly GCA_903067075.1 of Micropoecilia bifurca. Taxonomy (NCBI): domain Eukaryota; kingdom Metazoa; phylum Chordata; class Actinopteri; order Cyprinodontiformes; family Poeciliidae; genus Micropoecilia; species Micropoecilia bifurca. The sequence continues at coordinate 8,389 of CAEGAF010105553.1, forward strand.
ATCACTTGCTGAAGAGGATCATGTTACATTGCTTAGCCAATCAGAGGATCACGTTACATTGCTTAGCCAATCAGAGCTGTGGAGGAACCCTGATTGGAGGAGCTTCACTCTCAGCAGGGATTTGAACTTGTGTCTTTATTTTTACCAAATCCTGTATCTTTCTGTGTTCTTCTAAATCTGCTCCTTAGTCGCATCTTTTCGGGGTTGGTGCTGCCTCTAGTGGCGTGGAGGTGGTAACACAACTAATATAATTACGTTACTAAATCTGAATACCGCAAAGTCTTTATTATTTATTATTAATTTTTCAGTCTCTTAAGAATGTAGAGCTAATTAAATGATCTAAACAAGACTGTAAAGTGGTTCCAGTTTCTCTCCATGGTCAACTTGTTGAAACTCTTTCAAATTTCAAATACCTTGGGTCGTTCCTGGACACTCAGCTCAACTTTGCTGAAAAACACTGACTATACTTTGAAGAACTGATCTCAGAGATGCTACCTTTTAAGAAGACTTCGTGATCATGGGGTGACCCAACCAGAAACTAGTTGGGTCACCCATATGTCTTGAATTTGGGGGTGGGGGGGAAATCATATTTTATTCATCACTAAAGAAGGGTTCAGTGAATGCACATATGAAACTGGTGAGTTTGGTACCTCAAAAAAGGTTAAGAACCACTGGGCTAGAGTCAAGGTTAGACTTGGACCAGATACTTGTTGAGAGAAATTTAGTTGTTTTAGTTTCATCGGAAGTACTTTGTGGTTTAAAGTGTGAAAAGAGAGAACATAGCCGCCACTGCTAATGTAATGATTTTACTTCACTAATCAGCTTTACTGTTCAACACCTCTGCATAGACAGGGTTATTCTACTTGTCTTTATTTGTGTGAAACCATAATTTTCCTGTTGATGACCCAGTTTGGATCGAGCTATTATTAATATTTAATGGGCTTTATAAATACATATTTAAGAACATTCAGATTTTTGATTTGGCCCAAAATGAAACTGACTCTGAAGCCTTGCTCCAGACTTATTCAAAGTGTTGGATGATAAGATACAATCTATGCTGAAGACCTTAATATACAGAATATAAAATATGTATTTTGTCTCTGTGCAGGTACAATCTGACTGAAAACACTCGGTGCAACGTCACTCTACTCATAAAGCTGCAAGCGGAGGACAACAACAGGAAGTGGAGCTGTCAGGTGGACACCACAAAGAACAATAAAGTTACATTTCTGGACTTCAAATCCTCCTTTCTGTTTCACACGGACCAGACTGTGAAGCCGCCGGTCACAGAGGAGTGTCCTGCAGAGCTGCCCATCAGCCGGATCGTTCTGTGTGCGGTTCTGCCACTCATGGTTTGCATCGTGGGATTCTTCACATGGAAATCAGACCACAAGAGAGCAAAGACCTCAGCTGCTGTCATCGAGCTGCAGGATGTTTACTGACTGTCTGTACTGAACCATTTGCTGCAAAGAAACTGTAAAATGCAGAATGGGTGTTTGACAGTTGACCCAAAGTGAAGAAAATGAACAATTGTCCCATGACACACTGTAAGAACACAATTTTACCAAGTATTTTTTGTGTGGTTTATCTGAAATAAGACAAAGCTGACTTACAAGTAACTTGTCAGTAAGATTTAGGAGCTTGTTTCCAGTCAATAATTATTGAATATTGATAAAAAAGTTCTAGTTCCGCTGGCAGATTATTACAAATGGGCGCAAAACTTTGTAGAAAAAAAACACAATTCCACAGTTGTAGTATTTACATTTGATAGATGCAATTAAAATCATTAAGTTTCTCCAGGCGATAAGTCATAAAAAAACATTTTACATCATCATTCTTCCACCACTTCCTGTCATTTTCTTTGTCTCTTCCACCAGTAGTAACATTTGGCTGTTGATCACATTTCCATACAACCGTAAAACCATCTCATTCTAGCTGAAAAAGTTTTGAAATAGCCAAGTTTCTGTTAAGTGAATATATTTTTGTAATTCCAATTTGCGCAATTTTATGGTCAAGGTAAACACATCTACTCATAACAAGACATTTTTCCCACGTTGTAAGTGAAATAATCTGCTAGTAGAATTTGTACTTTTTGTAAACAGTCAGGAATTATTCACTTAAAACGAGATCCAATATCTGACTGAAAAGTTACTTGTACGCTGGCTTTGTCTTATTTCAAGTGTAATAAAATATTTGCAACAAAAATACTTGGTAAGGTTTTGCAGCTATTTGACACATAATGTGCTTCAGTTAGATTATCTTAGAGGAAAATGTTTGCTTATTAAAATGTTAACCTTGCAAAGGAGTTGCAGATATTTCAAGATTTCTTTTTTTCTCCATGCAGCTTTATAATCAAGCTGTTCTCATTTGGAATAACTCTCATTTTAGTGTCACCTCCTCTTAGTTCTCATGTCAAACATTTTACTTGACATTGTTACTTTGTTGTTCTTGCATTAAAGTAACCCTGTAATACAGGAGCATAACAGTATTGCAGCAAATAAAAAGGAAAGCGCTGCACTAACTTGCAAAAGTAGTCACACTCCAGAAGCTTTTTCATATTTTTTAATGCTACAATCACAAACTTTGATGTATTTCATCTGGATTTTATGTGACAGACCAGCAAAAGGTAGAAAGAAAGTAATAATAATAAAAATCATAAAAAGTGTTCTGTCCATTTGCATTCTTACTCTACCTCTAAATAAAATCAATTACATTCAAAATCAATTTAATTCAGTAAATCAGTACATTGTGTATAATTTAATTGCATTGTAACTCCAGCAGTTTGGTAAACACTTCAGAGGTTTGTTTATGTATTTAATTAATATTTACGTCCTATTATAACTAATACAACTAATACATATCCTGTAGCATAATAAGGTAGATTCTAAACATGTTATTTTAAAGAATTACTATTACCTTATTTTCTTATTTGATTAATTTAATTTGGTTTATTTTACCTGAATCAACGAGAATTTGCCATAATATAATTTGAAATATAGAAATACTTAATTGGAACAATGGTTTTGTTATTTAGTTCTTCCACACAATTTTGGCTGATTTTTGGTTATTTAAATTTCAGCGTGGAATTGGTTAATTAAAACAAATATTTGATAGAAAACTTGATAAATAAAATGGGTACGCCTAATTCTTTCAATACACATTAAACAATCTGTAAATAACAATTTATTAAAAGATATAAATTGACATAAATATGTACATAAAGTGAAAGCGTAATTTACAAAAGTTCCTACGGAAAGCTGAAAGGGACAATTCAGTGTTGTTGGTGTGAAACGTCAGCTAGCTGCTGTAGCTACAACATGGCAGCTCATTTGAAAAAACGAGTTTATGAGGAATTTTCCAAAGTTGTTCAGGTCAGCACAAGATGTCGTTTGTTTTTCTCGCTTCTTGTTCAGTTATAAACCAAACCGCAAAAACGGCGAAATATGCCGACAAGCTAACTAGCTTGTTAGCTAACGTAGCATAGCAACATTCAACCAGACTGAGTCAAAGCCTACTTTATAACGGTTACTGTGTTATTTGGATAGTTTTAATCGGTTCAAATATAATATTTTGAATTTATTTCAGTCTTACCATGTTTCAATTATATCCTGAATTCTGGACGTAGCCAGTTAGCTCTCCTTAACGCCAACTAGCAGTTACTTTATAAATACAAACTGACACAAATTACCTGTATAATCTGTTCTGACGGGTTAAATTTATCGGTCGTTGAAAGCAGATAAGAAAATACAAACCATGTTTTAATGTGACGTTTTGAAGCGAAGTAAAAAAAACAACACAGAATGACTTTTCATGTTTTTAAAACTCTGTTAAACAGCTTGCATTTGTATTCAGCCCCACAGAATCAATGCAGGTATAATCCCACATTTTGTGGGATTATACCTGCAGGTTTTGTGGTGTATACATACAACTAAAAACATTTTTTCATATTACTCTTTGCAAAGATAACCAGTTCTGTCGGTTGAAATGAAATATTGCCTGAGTTCAAAATACTTTGCATCATTAGAAGGAGAATAAAATAACAACCCAGCAAAAAACATTAAATCACAGTGGCAAAAATAATGGAAAACAGGGACATATTTAGAAACTGAATACGATTCATGATATTACAGTTATTATTTATCAAATTTGTCTCTAAACAAATGTTTTTTTAGCTGTGATTTAAAAGGGACTCTTGTGTTTCAGCAGTTTTCTGTATGTTTGTAGTAAAGGAATATAAAAACTGAGTGTTGCTTGTGGTTCTGCGGCCCAGGCTGTAACCAGAAGTCTGAGCTGAATGATGTTTTATTCAGACCTGTGAAGACACTGTTGCAATAAAGAATGCAATTAATAAAATGCATGGATGAGTTTCTCTAGGTCTTGCTGGGACTTTTGTACTTTAATCCTGGAAATGTTCTTCAGGTGGTAGAAGGTCGACTTTGTAACTGTCTTCATGTGTCTCTGAGGTTCATATCCGAGTCCAGAACCCAGATTTCAAACTTGATCGCTAGTTTCTAGCTGTAATAAATGAAGCTGTAGATCACACACTTAGATTATGCCTCTTTAGGTCCATATGTAATAGCTCCAGTTTTATTTCTGTTTCTTGTAACCAAATATGCTAAATTATCTTCCAGCTTCCTAACCTGATATCAAATGTATTGTGGCTGGAACAATTAATCAGATGAATCATGATGAATCAGTTGTTGAAATAATTGTCAACTAATTTAGTAACTGATTATTTGGAGCATACAGACTCAAAAAAGCCATTTGCTGAAGGATCAGCATATTCAGAGCTGTAATTAAACCAAAACTGTACAAAAAATCAGGGAGCACTGATATGAAAATTGTTTCCAATATCCACTGTTAAAACCAATTACTGATATATTTCACCATTGTTTCAAAAATAAAGAAAGACCAGAAGCAGACGGCAACAATTTAAATAAATATTGGTTGTTCATATCGGCCCCGTTTTACTCATTGGACCGAAACTGTTATGTTAAAAAATGACAGATATCGTCGACTGATACTGACGTTAGTGCTGACATATCGTACATCCCTACAAAAATATAAACATTTTGCATTTAAGATGAAAACAAAACTTCTTTATCAGTAATTATGTTTTACTTAGAACTTCCCTTACTATATAGTTACTTTTTTATTTAAAAAATTAATATAATTGTTTATTTGCTTTATAAATATAAAATAAGCTTAAATGGTTAAATGAAAAACTTTCAGGATTTTTATCAGATTAATCGTCAGAATGATCAATTACTAAAATAATTGTTAGCTGCAGCCTTGTTATGTAGCTCTATGAAGCTTGTACAGGTTCAGATTTTCACAATAATTAGATTCACATATTTGGATGTCATATCTGGGTTTATAGGTTTGAACTATTTTAACTTCTACAGATTCTGGATCAGTGTGAATAATCACATCCTGTCTTTGTTTGGTTATACAATGTCATATAGTTGGCTAAAATATTAATTAAATAAATGAAAACTATAATAATCCCTGCAGATTCCTCATGAAGAAGCTCCAGCCAAGAAGCTGCGCCTGTCCAAGCCCAGTAAATCCGCAGCGCTGCACATCGACCTCTGCAAAGCCGCCAGCGCCACCGACGCGTTGCAGTACCTGCTGGAATTTGCCCGCAAACCGGTGGAGGCGGAGAGCGTGGAGGGCGTGATCCGGATCCTGCTGGAGCATTACTACAAGGTGAAGCAACTCAGGTTCACATGCAGTCACCAGGGTTTGGAGACGGTACACAGTAAAAAGTGCTGGGTTAAAAATAACCCAATTTGTAACCCAGCACTGGGTCATATATGGACCGACCCAACGCTGGGTTGTTTTAACCCAACTGGGTTGGGTTGATGGTTTGACCAGCACATTGGGTCATGGCAACTAACCAAACGTTGGGTTAAATTGACCCAAAATTGGGTTGAAACTCATAAATGGTAAAAGGATTGAACTTTTATAGCACTTTATTCAATCATTTTCACCACTCAAAGTGCTTTACACTGGAGTAACATTCACACTCACACATCTGTGCACTCATATGCAGCTCAGTGGGTAACCTGGGGTTGAGTGCCTTGCCCAGGGGCACATCAGCATGTGGCAGGAGGAAGCTGGAATTGAACCTACAACCTTCCGATCGCAAGACCACTGCTCTACCCACAGAGCCACAGTCACCACATATCCCAACGCAAGGATTATTATACCACTATGGTTGGGTAAAAATGTCTATTTACCTCCCGTCATAAATATTTTCAATAACCATAAAAATAAACATCAAATGTATTCGAAATACATTCTATTCATTTATAAAATCCTATTCACATTGAAACTTTATCTTCTTTTTACTTATCATGTCTTATTTCAAAGTAGAGGAGAAGCCCAATGGTGTGGCTTGTGAAGAGGGGCGTGGCTTGTGAAGAGGGGCGTGGCTTCTGCCAAGTTTCGTATTTAACCCAACCGATTGGTTAAATCTACCCAACAGAAGAGTTCAAGCTGTAGACTTCTGGTAAATTTCTGACCCAACTCTTTAGTTATGAATTTTGACCCAATATTTGGTCAAACTAACCCAACCTATGACCCAACAGCTTCAACCCAGAAATTGGGTTATGAAAATAACCCAGCATTTTTTACTGTGTATGTGGTAATAATTCCCTGTTTTGTTTCACGTTTAGGAGACTGATAACTCAGTGAGGCTGAAGATCGCATCTCTTCTGGGTTTGCTGTCCAAAACAAACGGCTTCAGCCCCGACTGCGTAGTGGACGACGTCATTAACACGCTTGGAAATGAGAGTAAGAGCCGTTCCACTGGAGTAAGAGTAGCACTGCTTCAGCGTGTTCTGACTGGAGTAAACGGAAAACGTCCAGATTACTCAAGTAAAAAACTACTGAGTAGCTGGTCAAAACATCAGTCATTTAATATTTAAAAAATGCATAATGAGGATGTGAAAATATAAAGTCTTATGGAGAGTTTGGTATTTGAAATATGGAAGAGGATTAGTGCCATTGGAATAATAAAAAGAAAAAAGAATTGACGGTTTTTTTTAATCATAATCCTGACTTGATCTTAGATGATTAGTCTGAGAACTTTGTCAGAGATCTGAGATTAAAATCCACATTTTGAGATTAAAGTCAGAATTAAGTAAGAAATCTGAGATTAAAGTCTGATTTCTTTTTTTTTTTGGTGTTATTAATCCTCTGTCATTAAAGAACCAAATGAAAATCATTCATATGAATATAATCACAAAATAATAAAATTAGACAAGATATACTTTTTTTCCAAATCAGTTTTTTAAAATAAATAACTGGTGAAACTTTAACAGAAACTGCAGGTGCGTCTCTGTCTGGTGAACTTTTGGTTAGAATGTTTGTTTTTCATTCACTGGGTAGAAAATCCATAAAATTTACTCAAGTAAGAGCAGAAATACTTCATAATAAAATTACTCCTAAGAGTATTTTTTTCCAAATACAGTTACTCCAGTGCATGTAACTATTCCCAGCCCAGCTGCAGATCCAGATCTGATGTGTTTCTGTCTCCAGAGTCCCACCAGGTCCTGGCTCAGCTGCTGGACTCCCTGCTGGTGATCGGGGGTCAGCTGCCGGACAGTCCGGCCGTCCGGCGGCGGCTCGTTCAGGTGGCCTGCAAGGTGAGACTCTGCGGGGGAAAACCTGGGCGTCGCCGTGGGGACGCCAGGCGGCGCCATCTTGAATCGCCTTCCTGTTTCTCCTCTGCAGCTTCTCTCCGATACGAACTTCGGGGTGAGGAACAAATGCCTGCAGCTGCTGGGCTTCCTGGGAACCGTGGAAACGCCTCTGACCAAAGACGGAGAGGGACCGAGCTCATCGCTAGGTCCGAAACATCCGACCGTATATAAGACTGCACATCCGACCGTATATAAGACTGTACATCCGACCAAACATCCGACCGTATATAAGACTGTACATCCGACCGTATATAAGACTGTACATCCGACCAAACATCCGACCGTATATAAGACTGTACATCCGACCGTATATANCCAAACATCCGACCGTATATAAGACTGTACATCCGACCAAACATCCGACCGTATATAAGACTGTACATCCGACCAAATATCTGACCATAAATAAGACTGTAAATCCAACCAAACATCCAACCGTATATAAGACCGTACACCAACCAAACATCCGACCATAAATAAGACTGTAAATCCAACCAAACATCCAACCGTATATAAGACTGTACATCCAACCAAACATCCGACCATAAATAAGACTGTAAATCCAACCAAACATCCAACCCTATATAAGACTGTATATCCAACCAAACATCCGACCATACGGTCTGTACATCCGACCGTACATCCTACCGTACATAAGACTGTACATCCGACCAAACATCCGACTGTACATCCGACCGAACATCCAACCGTACATTAGACTGTACATCCGACCAAACATCCAACCATTTATCCAACTGTCTGTCTGTCAGTTCGTTACTGTAGAAAACCTCCGATGTTAATCCTTGATTAATTTTTCTCTTTATTCTTTAAAAATGAAATAATTGTATGGAATAATTTTCAGCAGCTCTGACCAGCATCATAATTTTAGTTTATTTTATTTCTGCTGCTGTGACACAAACGTTGACTGTCGTCACCTAGAAAGTAAATTAGGGGCGTCGTCGTGTTGCTAAATGTTTTAAGTGTCTGCTGCGTGGATCTGCAGGAGGAGTCCGGGACGTCCAGAGTATCATCAGTACCTACTTCTCAGACCAGGACCCCAGAGTTCGCACTGCAGCGCTCAAAGCCATGGTACAGCCAGCCACGGAAATAAACTCTCCGTTCAGTTTCACCGTTAAATTGATGCTTTTTTTGTCTCATTTTTAATTAACTTTTTTTTTTACCTGTTTTCCAGCTGCAGCTTCATGAGAGAGGAATGAAGATTCATCAGATCATTTATGAACAGGTGATCACGGATAAACAAAACATAAACAAAGCAGCAATATTTAGATCAGTGGTTCTTAACCTGGGTTCTATGAACTCCAGGGGTTCGGTGAGTCGGTCTCAGGGGTTCGGCGGAGCCTCTGAGGTAAAGACTCACTTGTGTAAAGTTGTGATGACGCCCAGCTTTGCCATCACTTGCTGCAGAGGATCATGTTACATTGCTTAGCCAATCAGAGGATCACGTTACATTGCTTAGCCAATCAGAGGTGTGGAGGATCCCTGATTGAAGGAGCTTCACTCTCAGCAGGGATTTGAACTTGTGTCTTTATTTACTCAAGTAAAACTCAGTTTTTACCTAATTCTGTAGCTTTCGATGTTCTTCTAAATCTGCTCCTTAGTCGCGTCTTTTTGGGGTTGGTGCTGCCTCTAGTAACGTGGAGGAGGTAACACAACTAATATAATTACCTTACTAAATCAGAAAACCTCAATCTTTGTTATTTATTATTAATTTTTCATTCTCTTAAGAATATAGAGCTAATTAAATGATCCAAACCTTAAAGTGGTTCCAGTTTCTTTCGATGACCAACCTGTTGAAACTGTGGCAAATTTTAAATACCTTGGCTCGTTCCTGGACACTCAGCTCAGCTTTTCTGAAAACACTGACTATATTTTGAAGAACTGTTCTCAGAGACTCTACATTTTAAGATGACTTAGTGACCCAACTAGACTCTAGTTGGGTCACCCCTATTTCTTGAATTTAGGGGGGGGGGGGGAATCAAGTTTTATTTTTCACTAACGAAGG
>CAEGAF010105564.1:0-20417 GCA_903067075.1 Micropoecilia bifurca
CCTCAGTCCTCTACCTTTGCCTCAGTCCTCTACCTTTGCCTCAGTCCTCTACCTTTGCCTCAGTCCTCTACCTTTGCCTCTGTCCTCTACCTTTGCCTCTGTCCTCTACGTTTGCATCAGTCCTCGTACGCACAAGGGTTAAGTTTACCCTACTGAAAGACGTTTCTGTCTTCAACACAGAAGGATGATGACACATCAACCAGGGTGTCCTTAAAACGTCCTCAATTTATGCATCTGAGACCAAGACCTTAAAATATGATCGTTTATTTTAATCTTGAAATCAGTCAGACTGTGCAGCTGTGGCTACAGTTCAGTAGCTCGCCATCATCAGTGTGTGAATGGAAATGACTGATTTCACGTAAAGCGTCTTTGAGAAACCAGGGAGGGATTGTTTTTTTCCCTCTCTGGTCTTAACTGTCAGGCAAAAGTTTGAGTCACACTCAGACACCTTAATTACACTCTGTGACTCGAGACGGATGATAATGATAATAATTTTGTCTATGGCCTCACAGACATTATGTTGATGACATATTGTAGGTTTGCAGGCTCACAATGAATGAAACTGTAGCGTCAAGCTTTAATTTTTTATTAAATTTAGCCCAAATATGCGCGTGAAGATCTTGGTAGCTAATCTGTTCAGACAGAATAATGATTTTAGCTGATCGAAACGCTTTCAGAAATGAATAAATGAAGAGATAAAAAGATACCGGGCAACTTTTTTTCTGCAGTTTTCCTGATAATTTAGCTTACTGACAACTAAAACAGAAGCATGTGTGAATGAGAGCAGCTATTTTGAGAGTTGAACTCCAGTGTATGAGCCTGAACAGCCGATGCAAATAAAAGCCGGCATGTTCCTGGTTCCAACGGCTACATAATGACTTAACTAACACTCACATGAGAGAAAAACATTATGAGAGATTTCACAATTAAACAGATAAATTTGGGAGAACAAATTTAAATTGGAACTTAGTTCAGATAATTTGCTTAATGAGCTACAAACATGAAATAATTCAGTTTAATCGTGTGAGCTGAACTTAAAACAAGTCTAATCGTCTCCAGTCTGGAGCTTGTTAAACTTGAAATAAACAATTTGACAAGAGGAGAAAGTTCGTCTGTGTGCAGATACCCACAGGGTTGCGTTTGGCGATCTCTGACAGGCCGTCCGTCTCCTGGACCTTAGACTGGAGCCAATAGAAGCGAAACTCAGTCTGTCGGTGAGAAAACAGGAACAAGAGAAACTTGGACGTTTTCTTTTACATTCCAAGTCAATAAAATGAGAACGTGGCCACATTAGAAGGGCTGGACGAGCCGTCCTGGACTGCTTACTGGGCAGTCGTAGACCGGGTGTCCTCTCCAACACATGACATCCAGAATGTAGTACGTTCTGTCCACCTCGCTGTAAATGCAGTCCAAGATGGTGTAGTCTACATGGAAAAGAGATCAGCGAACATTCAATGAAAAACATACTGCCAATCCTAAAACTCATAGAAGAAAAAAGATACATTTCTTAGGCCCCCCAAGGGAGGAAATTGACATTTCAGTGGAACCAAAAGAAAAAAATAAACAAACAACATAAGACATGTGTACACAGGTGCCTGAGGCTGCAGCAATGGGAGGCTGTGCCCTTTAGCATCGAATACAACCTGACGTTAGCAAAATTGACTTATAATTTTCTGCTTTGGCAGCTGAAGGACTTATTGTAATAATATAGAATTAGATTTTCTACTCAGTTTAGAAAAAAACTGGTACAAAAAGAAAAAAGCAGATGAAACTAAAACACCACTCTCTTCTGATTGGAGAAGTTCATTTTCTGCTTAAATTAACCTCGAACATTATTTTTCACTTTTGTTTGAGGTATGACCTCAACTACACCCATCTCTATATTGAAACAGTTTTAATTATTTAAAACCAAGCTTTTGTTTGTATATTGTAACATAAATAACAGCAGACGCCTTCCTGTAATTCCTTCACTAGGTTAAAAGCAAAATAATTTTTTTTGATGGACTGATACCAATGTTATTACAGATAAACTGCATCCCTACCATAAAAAAACTATTAGCATTTCATTTGAGCTCCATATTAAGTAAACATGCAGAGTTGGGCCAACTCAGTCATTAAACTTGGCTAACTCTAGAAAAGGTTTTTGAAGAACGTTCAAGAAAAACATCCCACCCTAAAAAAGTTAGGATACTTTACATCTTCCAAACACCATTCATTTCAAAACCTATGAAAATCAGTTGCCTTTTTACTGTTTATATATGTTTTTTTGCAGAGCAGATAAAAGGAAAAGAATCCCCATAGATGTTGTATTTTAAAAATTGGGGAAAAATAAATTAAAGTCTAAATTAAATTAATACTCTATTAGTAAATTAATACTCTATCTTTGGCTGAAGGTAGAGGTAAAGTATTCCTCTGCGACTGTCACGATAAAACTTGAGGTAGAGAGTTTTTATATATATAAAAAATGTGAGTGGCCTATCAGAGTAGCCAATCTTTCTACGATAAACAACAGACCCGCTCACCTTTTCCCATGGCAGAGTTGTGTCTGTTCCCACCGGGGAGCAGGGAGGGGAAGCGGCTCACACAATAGCCGCTTTTAGTGTAGGCAGCGGTGGAACCCTTTAAGACACACACCACCCAGACGAGAAGAGAGAAATGTTACCGTTCCTACGCTGGTCTCAACACTTCTGCCAATGCAAGAGTCAAAGAGTTTACAGAGTTACAGGATATTGAACCTTGGTACCTTGGTTTGCACATAGTCACTTTTACACATGACTCTTTAACTTATGTCCATCTGTGTGTAAAAAAAAAAGGAAGGCAGGAAACTATCTGCTGCTGATGAAACCGTCTGATTACCCTTTGTGTTACAGCAAAGCGTCAAGAGGAAATTGGTATCAGTGTTGCCAATACTGCCTCAAACTTAGGAAAAAACCAAGCGTGGGCAATGGAAAGCTACACCGTGTAGCCCTGGCTAAATGTTTAGGAAGGTGAACCTCCACCCTCATCCTCAAGACCGTTTATGCTTCATACAGGTTTTCATCCAACGCCACCCTGTGCTTCTATCATTTTGTCCACAGAGAAGCGAGACACCAGGCCCGGGTCTAACTATTTTGTACAGAACTGTAGCGAAGCGTTGTCTGATTGGTTTGTTACCATGTTTTATTCAGAAAGGCGTTCAGACAGCAGTGCTGATATTTCTCATTATCTAATTCACTTCCACTGTCCGTTTTTTTAATCGAAAAGCGACATGAATACTTTTGAGGACTGTTGATCGTTTATCTTTGCGTTTGTCCTCCATGCTGGGTTCTTTGCTCCTCATGCTGTTCACAAACATTCTTTAGCAAACTTCTAAAGCCTTCACAACCAGCTGAGTTCATACTGACACTCATTTATTAGGCTCCAACTGAAGGCAGCCAGTTATTTAAGGGGTAAAGGGAACTAAATATAAATGCATTCTACAGTGTTCAGACTTTACTTTCTTGGAAAAACATGAATGCAACCATTGTGTTACAGAAGGTCCTCTGTTGTTTGTGTTTTAAACATCCTAAAATGTGAAAATGCCTAATACTTGTCCAGTTGAAGAGAGGAACAGATGAAAAACAAGGGGCTCCTTGGGAAACGCAGCACAACAAATGTGTTGTGGTAATTAAAACACCACTTAATGACACCGACCTGCTTACTAAGCTTTAAAACTTTCACACAGCAACAAGTACCCTGCACACTCCTGATGCATCAAACCCTTTCACATCCTCTATGTGGTCAAACTTTTCTGCTTCGTCTACCAACTTACCGTCAGCTGAGAAAAAAAAAGAAAAAAAAGAAAAAAAGAAGTGTGATCTTTTTTGGTCAAAACTGACAGAAGATCAGTAAATAATTTGTCATTCTTGACAGGAATGATGCGATTGAGCATTAGTGAAGCCTGCAAGTGTCTTGCTGTCAACTGAAAACTCTTAAGAAACCGCAGAGACTCCTCACCACTGGATTGGTCAGGGTTAGTCAGATTCCTGAGGCTCCATTGGTTCTGCCCGACACGGCCAACGATCGCGACTTTTTGATGCGGAGCCGTTTTTACAGATTAGACGTCCCCGAGGTTAGGCTTTGAGATAACGAATGAGGAACCAGCCTGCTGTGATAACATCACAGGGCGAGACGCAACGAGAACGTTTCTGTGTGAAAGTTGAAAGAAAAATAAACTCATAAACAAGTCGCTTTTACAGTGAAGCCGAGATTCTTTCAGGAATCTGAATGTTTATTTACATTTTTGCATTCATTAGGAATAATCTATTAGATTACAAGCATTATGTGGAATAATTATAATTACTGACAGGCATTTGAAACTTTCTCTCTGCTTAGAGAGGAGTGGATTATGTATTTGCTTCCAAGCATCTGAAAGAAAAATGTTTAACAAGACCTTAGCTATTTTTCAATTCTCAAGGAATAATTTAATGTCTAGGACAGAATAACACTGAAAGTTGCAGTCATTTTTATTTAGATCTATTCTTGTTATTAGATTGGCAACTGCACAAAAAATATTTCATAAGAAATAACAGTCATCTTTTTGAAAATGTATCTTTTTCTTTAATAAAAAGAAATCACAAAAATAACTATACAATACAAACTCAAAAATACTTTGAGGGAAATTAACTATTTTTCTAACTCATTCATTCAAAATTCTTCAAAAATTTATTGTAAATATTAATAGCTAATTGTAAACACTTGCTCTTTAAAAATAACAGGTTTCCGGCTATAGATATTGATAAAAAAATGACAAGATATTTTTCCCAAAAGGTCAGGTAATATTTGTGGCCCTAAACTTGTGCAAAATGGCTCTTTGGATTGTAAAGGAACAGGCGCCTGATCTATAGAGTCCTACTGGCATGCTTCCATAGTGATACGAATATAAATAATAATATACAAATAAAAAGAAAATCATTCAAAAGTTCAACATTCCTCCCAGTACCAGGACGTTTCCATTGCAGCAAATGGAAAATCCAGTAAGAAACGTCTCCTGGCATCATCTTTATCCTGTCAGCAAACTCAGCTTCTTTATTTGAATTGATGGATTTATTTGAGACATTCCACCAAGAGAAAAAACAACTAAACAAAAGGTAGTATTAACATATTCATACTTGTAAATAACAAACACAAAGATAACAGCTTCCTAACATTTTGCAATGTAAGGGTGGGCTTACCTTGGAGGCAACAATTAGAGACCTTTTCCCCACAGGACAGACCACCATCAGCCAGTCGGTGTCCAGATCTGGTGGGACGTCCACCAGCCACTCTGACAGCATGAGCTAAACGGGAATCAGACACCTGGTTATCTTCGCATGGCATCGATGGGAATTCACTCTTAGAAACAGACTTGATATAAAAGCACTGAGATGAAACAGCAGAACAGGAGCGGTGGAGCTCCGCTGCCCTCTGCTGGACATTGGTGTTGCACGTGTTGGTTGCCAAAAGGCTTCGCCGCTGACCTGGTTTGCGTAATGCTTGGGCAGCTTCCTCCTCTCTACCTCCATCCCCTCCTCTTCCTCTTGCTGTTGCCGTTCCCCGTCCTCTCGTTTGTCCAGGTCGTCCTCCCCGTCGCTGTCTGGCCCTGTCCAGTCCCCATCAGCCAGGCGCCGTGCGTGATTGACATAGTTTAACCTTTTCCTGAGATTTCAAAAAAGAAGAAGTAAAAAAAAAGGATTTACAAGGCCAGATTTACAAGTAATGTGAGGCCCCTGGGCGCCAGCCATTTTTGGTGCCGTAACCACCACATAAAAATGATTTTACTAACAGAAATTGGCTATAATTTCATAATTTTCAAACAGTTTATGCGCATTCTACCAAGAATGCATATAATGAACTTCTGCCCGGAACTGAATACAGTCTCAACGTGTCACCAAGTATGAACATAGGCAACATGTGGTTGGTTTTACGTTTTCTGCAGGTCAAGAAAGCGCCGTCGCCGCTCGCTCTGCTCCAGAACGCTGTACTTGCTCTTGTACTGAGCCAGTCGAGGGTGAGGAGCAGCTGTGCAGTTTGGCTCCTTGGACACAGCGAAGCTGCATGAGAGGGCTGCGGTCAGGTCGTCCATGGCAACGCTGCAAATACACAAGAAGTTGGACGGAAAAGCAGTGGCATTATTATACATCGGAGTCAATCCAGGAGTCGAAGTAAATCATCTTTAAAGTGTTAGTGAATACTTGGAAACAAAATAATCAAGTGATGAATTAAGAGAGTAATCTACTGCTGAACTGAAGAATATATATGTATATAAAATTTTCGACTGAACCTATAGTATTCTTATTTTTAACTCGTGAATTGTGAGGTCTAAAGTTTTGATTTTCCCTCATAATGCTGAATTAGAACAAACAATAACATTAATTTCTGACTGGACATTTTAATATACAAACTCATAACACCAATCCACAACTGCATTCCAAACCCGTTCTCGTCTAAAAGAGAATTAAATGAGAGGTTAAACGCCGGGATACTTCATTTACAGATTGTCTCTTGTAGCTAGCGGCTACCTTCGAGCTAACCACCCTAGCATGATAAGCTTGTTAGCAGCTGTCTCTGAGGTTTACGGTGCTATGCCGATTTTCTATAACCTGCACATAATGCTAATTAAATATTAACAATTTAATATTTAATTAGCGAGCACTATAATTGGTTATAGTACTCGTAGTTCCAGCTAAAATAAACATATACCTTGGCATTCAGGGAGGCTGCGACTGCTGCTGGTGCTAACACGTCACGCTGCTGTCATGTTTACTGCCGGGTGATCGGGGTTCAGATGGCCGACATTTAGCACAACTATTCCGGAGTTGCACAGTGATAATTTTATAGTGTAGTACGCGCGTCATTTATTTTGTTGGGGCCCACTTTTAAAATTCCTCTTGAAGGAATATTACTACTTTAAACTAATTTTCGGCATTGAAAATTATGCAGGCTACATAGCTGCAACTTTGAAAATGCATGAAAAACCAAACCACGAGAGGAAACACAGCAACTTACTGAAACATGAGAAATTAAACTGAGTGACTGAATGTTTCTCTCGCCATCCAGGTAAAGTTATATTTTACAAAGGGACCAGGTTTGACACTGTTGGGTACCATATATTCAAAAGTCTTCCATCATTCAGACTTGTGTTTGTGAACATTTTTTTACCGGTGTTCTGACAAGTGGCACACAGACGGAACAATCCTGTGGAACCAATATCGGTGAATCACACAGGAAGCGAGTTGTTATAATGTTACTCCGGCAAGAATTCGTTTATTGTGACGCACATTTTCAAATAAATAAATAAATAAAATAACATGCTAACCATACATTTTCAATTAATAATGAAAAGAAAAAAAATACAATTATAATACAATTTAAATTCAGTCAACAATATCTGGAGTCCTTAAAAAGAAAGAAAATAAACATGCACAAATAAAATAAAATACTTTTTTTGATGAAGAAAATCTGGTCATGTTAAGTCAACATAACCAAACTGAGAAAAACTTTCCATCTAAAAACAGTAAATACCAACGTCTGGCAGTTACAACCTTCACAGCGTTATAAAAGATTAAGCTTATCGCAAAAATAAATAAATAATGAGAAAAAAATACTACAACAAACATTACTCAAATACCAATATGGTAATAGTGCCCAAATACAAATACAAGTGTTTAAGCAATTTAAATAAATCCAAAATCACAACACAAATCAAGCACCGACACGGATCAAAGCTTAATATAAAATTATCCAAATTACACATATAAGTTACACAAAAATTATAAAACTACTCTAAATATATTTACAGAACATTTTAAACCAGTTTTTTATGGGGCTTATAAGAATTGCCTCTTACTCACTTCACTCACTGTGGATCGCAGAGGAAGTGAGTTGTTATAACCTTACTGCGTCAAGAGCGCATTTATTCTGAGCGGCGCATGCCCAGAACCAGAAAACCCGTTCTTCCTGTTAGACACACAGTGGCACGAGAGCGCCCCCACTGGCAAGACGTTCTATGTACACAACAAAAATAACCATACATGTGAGGAAAGAAGAAGAAAAAAAGAAAGCAGAAGTTAAGACTAATTCAAAAATAAGGGGTGTATTATCATTATTGTTATTATTATTATTATTATTATTATTATTATTATTATTATTTACTCAAACATTTTTTACAGAGGTAATAATTTTGAAACCAACAAAAAACAGAACTATGAACCCATCTATACATCAAACGTTTATAATAAGAATTTGTCATTAATTTTCACCATCATTTTATAAGGAATTGATTACATGAAGTTTCTCCCAGATGTGAAAATCTGTGCCCTGTGTTGTGCTCCGTTCCTCCTGCGGGGGGCGGTATCGATCCTACCTACCCAGACCATAAAGGAGCTGCTGAAAACAGGCAAACTTGCCTCCAATTGTCCGAGCCTCACGTCACGGAAAGAGTTTCAGCGCTTTGAGGAACACACTCAAAAGGATAACATTAAAAAAGCGGACCTTGATGAATGTTGATCATCTCTAAAAGCGGAGTGTTTTCTTCCTTCTTCACAACTTTGCGGGGATTCACTGGAGATGCGCAGGAACCTGTTTACAAGGAAAACGCAGCAAGTTTGAGTCTGAGGGAATGCGGTGCGGGCTGAAAATGCACAAGGATACCATTACTCATCCGTCTGTTTTTGTCCGCGTCGGACCACTTCGTCCTGGAAATATGTTTGTCTCCGAAGGCTTTTAGGATCCTGGATGAAGCTCAACAGTGATAAATGAACATCACGTTAAGAAAGCACGGCTTAGAGAGGATTCTTCCGATCGACAGAGCTGTTGGAGGAGGACGCGGATGAAAACTTTTTTTTTTAATCATATTGTTTTTATGTTGACGCAGACACATATTGCTTGCATATTGTGGAGTTATAGCTTAAAAGTTATCTACAACGTAGTAACAGCAGTGTCCTAAATGGGCTGATGATGTTTAATGTGATATAGACTTAAAAACAAAATAGATGTTTGAAACTAGGCTTTAGAAAATTATTTTAACTTAAGTCATACTCTGTAGTATTACAGTAGGCTTTAGTCATATGTTTACATGCAGTATAAAGTAGACGGTGCCAATCAAGGCATTATGTGCATGTAGAGGTTAAAGGTTTGGGAGCCACTGGTGTTTCAACATGTCAGTAAAAGGTGTTGCCATTTACACTTTTCTAAGTGAAAACAAAGAGGAGATTAGCATCCAGGAGAATGAGGAAGTGGTTATCTTTGATGAGAACTCAGTGGATGGTTGGGTCTTGGGGGAAAACAGCCGAGGGGAGCGAGGTCTCTTCCCTAAATCTTATGTGAACATCATTCGCACTCGCTCTGACTCCAACGTGACTGACTGCTCCATAAGCCCGGCAGGCTCTTTAGGAAATGACTCCCCACATCTACCATCTACACCAAACACATCCATTAATTCGGGACAGATTTATGACGAAGATGACTACGACGACTGGGATGACTGGGACGACAGATCCACAGTGGTGGATGATGCTGATCACACTAACACTAGCACTACTGGAGCTAATGGACATATCTTTCAGGCCCCACCGTCGAATAATCCCAATGTACATTACCGGAGCAAATCAGTCTCCGGACAAGACAGCATGGCCAGCGCCAGGAAGGGAAGCATGGTGGGCAGAAACTTGAACAGATTTTCCAGCTTTGTCCGCTCAGGGGTGGAGGCGTTTGTGCTTGGTGATGTTCCCATGATGGCAAAGATTGCGGAGTCGTATACCATTGAGATGAGCACACTAGGACCTCAATGGAAGGCAAATCCAACACCATTCATCTGCTCCATTGAAGACCCAACCAAACAGACAAAGTTCAAGGGTATCAAGACCTACATATCGTACCGAGTAACACCGAGCCACATAGGCCGGCCGGTTTACAGACGATACAAACACTTTGACTGGTTGTACAACCGTTTGTTGCACAAGTTCACTGTGATCTCTGTGCCTCACCTCCCTGAGAAGCAGGCCACTGGTCGGTTCGAGGAAGACTTCATCGAGAAGCGTAAGAGGCGACTGATACTGTGGATGAACCACATGACCAGCCACCCGGTCCTCTCACAGTATGAAGGCTTTGAGCACTTTCTGATGTGTGCTGATGACAAGCAGTGGAAACTGGGTAAGCGGCGGGCAGAGAAGGACGAGATGGTGGGAGCCCATTTCATGCTGACCCTTCAGATCCCCAACGAGCACCAGGACCTTCAGGACGTCGAGGAGAGGGTCGACAACTTCAAGACCTTTGCCAAGAAAATGGACGACAGTGTGATGCAGCTCACGCACGTTGCCTCAGAGCTTGTGCGTAAGCACCTGGGCGGGTTCAGGAAGGAGTTCCAGCGACTTGGGAATGCCTTCCAATCTATTAGCCAGGCTTTCACACTGGACCCACCCTACAGGTCAGATGCCCTCAACAACGCCATCTCCCACACTGGCCGCACCTATGAAAACATTGGAGAGATGTTTGCAGAGCAACCTAAGTATGACCTCTTCCAGATGTTGGATAAGCTCTCACTCTATCAAGGCCTGCTTGCCAACTTCCCAGACATCATTCATCTACAGAAAGGTAAAGAGTAGTTTCAATGTCCTGGAGTGTTCTCCAGTGTTCTGGAGAAGTGATTACAGCGAGTAATGTGATTACAGTTAACTGACTCTTTCTTCAGCAACCCAAATATTTTCTGTCCCCAAAGGTTTTCTGAACGTTATTTTAGGAATCATGTAGTTGGCTTGGTTTTTCCAGACGTTATGCTAATATATCCAACTTTCTGCCCACAATGCTATTATAATACGGTAGGACTTAAGGCAGGGGTGGGCAACTCCAGGCCTGGAGGGCTGGTCTCCTGCAACTTTTCTACTTCAACACACCTGAGTCAAATAATGAGGTCGCTAGCAGGACTCTGGAGAACCTGACTGCACTTAGGAGTTGATTAAGCTATTGGATTCAAGTGTGTTGGATCAGGGAGACATATAAGAGTTACAGGACACCGGCCCTTGAGGACCAGGATTGCCCACCCCTGACTTAAGGCCTCTAGCCTTCTAAAATCATTAATTTTATACCTGATTCCCCAAGAAGCAATTAAATTAGGTTTGTGAAAACCTAATTAAAAATGATGAATAGTCTTAATAATATATAAAGTAGCTGCCATTAGGAAGTTCTGAGTCAAATCTTAGACTCAACTTGTTTGATGTGTTCTGTAGAAACCACAATGCTTCAATTAGTTAATTTTAGTGCTCAATAGAAAATAAATATATCCATCTGCTAATAGTATGTCGAGTTGTATCTGGTCCAGCTATTTCGACTTCCCAAGCTGCATTTTCTTTAAAATGTTTTAGATATGCTCTACGAAATATTCTGAGAATAGGCGCGTTTTCCATGAATAATTTGTTGGAGATGCGTTCCAAAATAGAAATCTGCAAAAAGGTGAATCTGCAAATACTGAACCTCCGATAGCCATGGGGGCGACTGTAATAGTAAAATCAAACAAATCTACAGTCATCAGGTAAAAACTGCACATGAAGAAATGACTAAAACCAGAGTGCCCATCCAGCAGCGGTTCTGGATGGGTGGGAGACTCCCCCTCACCTCCTATGCCAGTTCAGATAACTCCCCTTGATGTGACTGGTGTTCTGCAGAACCAGACACAGCTGTGGCAACACTCACAACACACAAAACGGAGTTTGGCAGTTTCCGGTGTGCTTCGTATTACTTTCTTCCCTTGCCCAACTTCACTGAGGTCTACGGGAGCTGCTTTTGTTGCTGTTATCCTTTCGAGAATGAAAGCTACACGGGTGGCTTTAGGATGCAATAAATGTGAGTCCAAACAGAAGACGGTTTAGGGCAGTACCAGAAAAAATATCAGAGTGCGCTCTCTATGTCTCTTTGTCCTGTTTTCTCAACCTCTCTCTAGTCTCTGCTTGGTCTCTTCACATCTGGGATACTCTTTTCATCTTCTCTCCTGCTGTCTCCTGCACAGACGTTCACCTCAGAACTGTCTGACTGGGCACTTGCTCTGGTTTCAGTAACAGAGCACGTAAATTTCCAGTAGACCGAGAGCCTTGAACTCCTCCAACAGTGAACTGCAGTACTTTGAACCTCTGCCAGGTCTAATCCCATTGTTAGAGGCAGCTCTCCTTTGAGTACTACCAAAGGTCCTGATCTGAAGGGTTAAGAACAATGCATTGTCATAGAATAAAGACCCTCTATGGGGTTTTTGTGTGAGAGGTGGGGATGGCAGGCTGCAGCTACAAAGCAGCCGTACTTCTCCTGTGTAGAATGATATAGTTCAGGTTTGATCAGTTTTAATATGTCAGATTTTCAGATAAAGATGATACAAAAACAATTAGGTTGAACAAAAATAACTGAATTGTAGAATAGGTAAGGCTCCGGAGCAGATCTACCATCCACCCACCTTCTTACCCTTGTGGGGTCACACCAAGGAGGTCTGGTGCCGATCTCCAGCAGTCATTGGTCAAGAGGCGGGATACTTCATGGGTGGATTGTCCGTCAAACATGGGAAAACACAAGCTGTGTTTCCATTACGAATGTGTGCAAGTCTTTGTCTATATTGTGTTAATGTTGACAAAACACAATTAAGCAATTGTGGTGTTTCCATCAAATAAGAAATTAAATTAAAAATCACACGTGAACAAACTTGTTCAAGCGATGAGATTAAAAAACATGGCAGCAAAGGCTGAGCCATCAGAGGAGACATTCAGGCACTAAAACAAACTAATTTACAAGCAACTTTTTCATGAAGAGACGGGAGCTTGTTTTAAGTAAATAATTCCTGAATATTGATGAAAAAATACTTGTTTCACTAGCAAATTATTTAGCTTATAGGATATTTTCCCCATGTTGTAAGTAAAATAATCTGCCAGTGGAACCAGGACCTTTTCATCAATATTAAAGGAATTACTGACTTAAAACAAGCTCCTGTATCTTGTTGAAAAGTTATTCCTAGGTTAGTTAGAGTGTATATTTAAATGTAAGATATTTGCACTGGAACCTGGACAGAAATACGTGGTAATGTTAGGTTCTGTAGTGCTGCTAAGTGTGTGTGGCTGCATTGTAAGCACAATGCTGCCACACAAACAATATAAAAGTGGTGCAGACTTTCTCCATGGTAGTGGAAATCAACCTGAAGGGAAGTTCTTCAAATGTTTTAATTATTCAACGCACTTCTTCTACTACTTCTTCTACTTCAAACCTTAAGCACTCATAATAAAATAAAATCAATAGCTTCAACTCATTTCAACAGGTAAAGTCTGATGTTGGCAACAATTCAACAGCATGTTGCATGATAGCTATTGTTGTTGGGATCTTGTGTCTTGAGATTTCGTTTCATCCGCACTCACCGGTTATCACCACTGTCTTTATTCCTTCTCTGTTGTCAACGCGGACATATGTAGTTCAGCTGCTGCTCGGACGGCTGTAAAGCAACTGCAACCCCATAGAAAGCAGCTTCTTTTTATTTTGTTTTTTTTCTCCAGTTTGAGAAGGAACTCACTCTCATGGCATGTGTTTCAACAAGTTAGCCAGATTTTTTTTTCTTAATATGGTAAAGAGAACTGCCTGGTTACAAAAATAATGAGCAGGCTGAATCTTATTCTGAAGGAAAGGATCTGCTGCTTTCCAGCTGTGTGTTGGATGTGCAGCTCCACAGAATCACACCAGCAGAACAAACCGTGCTTCTATGATCTGTGACCGTGTGAGAACGCCCGACACAGTACGGCGCTGATCTTTTGTGCGGTCGCTCTAGATGTAATCGGAGCAACCAGGATAGAGTTTCAGGAACGTTTTGGTGGTTCTATTATGGCACGTCATGCGTCAGGCTGAGTGAAAGATGACAGTGCGTTCCCTTTTTTCTGACTGCTCACTCGTAAATCCTGACAACGCCAGGGTCCTTGTCTGAATGCACAATGCCTTGCCCACATGTTTCTGCATTCCTGTCAAGAGTCGGCCCGGTCCGGGGAATGTTTCCCTCTGACGGCGATTACTGCTGTTTTCACCACAGTTGCCTGTGACGAATTGAAAAAGGAGGTTAAATCAGAGAGTGTTTGTTTTGCAAGGACAGAAAAAAAGACAACCCAGGAATGCACTTATTTGTCTGAAAGCGAACCAAACATTTGCAACATGTTGGTTACCGATATCAGAGCTTGGAAAACACTGAGCGTGTGTGTGCGTGTGTGTGAAAACTAAAGAAGTCGCTCTTTTTAAGCTGGTATTGTTTTGCCAAGCTAATTAAGCTAACATTAGCTTGCTATGCTAGTGTAAATATCGCACAGCAAAAAGGCATAACATTCTTAGCAATATAAACTTGAAAACTACAACTGAAGTGGATGCTTTTTTTAAAATATTTGAACCATATGAATGAAAATCCAAATAACAATTGATGGCAATATCATAAATATAATAATGAATATGCTAAAATTTTTTAGCAGCAGCAGCAGCTTATTGTTTTTCTGTTAATCCAAAGCATTTTCAGAATGTCTTTTTTGTGGTATTTTTACGTAAGGTTATCATTACTGTGGGAATCTGATGATGGTCCATAACCTTAGCTTATTTCCTGTAAGTTGACTATCAGCTCGATGTGTAGCAGCTAACCGAACGAGACAGTACGTGATGTTCCCTGGGCAAGATGGGACTGATTTTAACTTTATTTTGGAAAAAACAACGAATTTCAGTTTCATTTCTGCTTTGTTTTCACATAAAGGGAAGTTTGTAGTAATCCGTCTCAGGTTTTGATCAGTCTTAGTGTTTCAGATCTTAAACAACACATCACCTGATGATCCAGATGATCGTCCAACCAGTTTGGTCTCTAAAAATCTATGAAATTCAGGTGGAAGCAGGTCTAGACAATATAGACTTAGAACTTTATCTTGATTTTTTGTGGTGATAATGATAAAAATAATTCAGATAATTTATTACTTCTTTTTTTTAAAGGATTTTAGCATTCATATTACCACAAACATAAACATTGTTCTAGCAGAAAGTTTCCATTTTAAATTGGCTTCAGGACGCCACATTGAAGAAGTGTGATTTATGTCAATGAACATATTTTTTGTTAATTGACTGATATATGTTGAATAAAAAGTGGAAAAAATTGTAAAAATAACATTTCCAATGTCTGTTTTGCTTTTTGAATAGATTTATCAAGATAAATCAAAATTCTTATCACAATAAGAAATTTTCACAATAAACAAACTATAAACAGTATGATAAATGCCCATATGTTTTTTAATCTTACAAACACTATAAAAGTGACTCATGTTCACAAACTGCTTTGAAGAATCTACATGTAGTGTAGGATACTCCAAAATCAAGAGATTATGCTTAAAAATAATGTATGTTTAAAAATGTTGCTGGGAAAAAGAAATCTATTAAGGTAAATCTGAAAACGTGTCTGGAAAAAGACACTTTTTTCTGATACTGCAACAAAAAAATAAGCTTATGTACAAAGATTTAATCAACCTGAAACAAAACGGGGTATCAACGAAGGAACGAAATTGAAACATGCAGATGGAAAATGTAGGTAGAAATTGGATTGTATCAGGTTCTAATCCTGAATAATGTAATTCCCATTTAATTCTACATCTAACTAAAATACAGACATTGCCCTGTGGTTTAAAAAGAAAAGCAAATGGGGTGTTGTGTTGGCGCAGGGGTAAGCACCACCCACACGACGAGGCCCTAGTCCTTGATGTCACAGGTTCAATCCCAGCCTGCTGACCTTTGTTGCATGTCTTCTCTCTCTCTCTCTTTTTACTACTTTGCTGTCTCAGCATTTCCAAATATAGGCCTCAACAGCCCAAAAAATCTTTAAATAATAAGAAAATAAACAGCTTATAAGTACCACAACAGAAATGGAGAGACCTTATCTCCCTTGCCGTGGTTCCTGCAGGCAAGGAGTCATTGTTTGCCTCCAAGTGGCCCATGTCCAGCCTTTGAAGCGACGGTTCTTGCGAGTTATCGAGTGCAATCATTGGGGTCAGACTGGCTATCTGTTTGCACACTGGACATGTGACCTGCTATCCGGGCCAGTGAAAGCAGAAGCTCTTTATCAGACATCTGGACTCTTCCTGCTGCGACGAGCAGAAAAACGCACAAATTTAGCAACTCTGTTGGGAAACAGTTATATTTAACAAGGTTGGCGCAGTTTGGCTGCTGTGGATGCAAAAAAATTGAAAGAAAACGATAAAGAAATCTTGTTTGGTTCTGTTTTTATTTGCAGCTCTGCAGGGAAAGTCTGGCAAGGCATTAAGCCGATGCATAATTAAAGACAGCAGCTTTGAGTGCTAGGTTGCAGAGGCTGTTACCACGGCAATGTGCCTCGTGATGGCCTGTTAATGTACATGTCGCTTCTGCAACTGTACAAGCAGAATGTGCAGACACTGCCATAAATCGTCATCAGTTTGTGTGATACCAGCAAAGAGATTAAAGCCGCAAGTTGTCACTTTTATAACAAATATTTCTTTACATATTTGTCGAAACTGTCACTATGTTGCGACAGTTTGGTATGAATCTGTGAAAAGAAATTAACATCAGTTCTTCCAATGCTAACCAGAAACAAATAACCACATCCAGGAGGCGTGTCTTAGCGCTGTCAATCAGTTTGTGTACTCTCTGCTAGGCTACAGCTTCTCCATCATCAGCATTTGTAGAGTAAGACTAGTTAGCATAGCCCCCAATAATGGTCTTAGTGGAACTGTGAGTTGTTTGTCCAGTAGCACGTTTAACAGCGCGTACAAGAGCATGATTGATAGCACTAAGACCCTCCGTCTCACTCTCATTGGTTGTTTTCTGGTTTTTTAAAGACCGCTATAGTAATTGCTGGAGGAACTTGATTTGTTTTTCACAGATTATGTCTCATGTTAGACTGTTACGAAATGGTGACAGTCTAACAAATATGTAAAAAAAAACAAACATTTTTTAGTAAAGGTTACATACTGCAACTTTAATGACAGCAGAGTGATGCTTTCAGCCCAGTGCTTTTCTGTTTATGTTACATTTTGCTAAACAGTCTGACGCCACTGCTGGGTGGACTGACCCAAACACTTCCTCTACGGAGCGGGCCTTCTCCCTACTTGTAAAGTAAAATCTGACTGAAATGCACACGGTCAAACAGGTTTGTCAACAGAACAGATCGCTGTTGGCTTCATTTGTTGTTCATGCTCTGATCAGAGTGTGGCTGCATCGTGTGTTGGCATTGGCAACCTTCCTGCTACTTTGTGTGGCCCCCCAACCCCCCGACTGACTTTTTAACAGTGGAAAATGTTAGATGTAACACAAAGTGTCTGTTTAATAACCGTGCTTTTTGCATCCTCTTTAAATCCATAGTGAGTAGTGACTTTTACTCGAAAGCAGTCTTTGGTGAACCCAAATCTGCTTTTGGTTAGTTTGTGAAACGTAGAAAATGCTTTTGAGTACAAAGTAAGCATTTAAAAAAAAAAAAAAAAAAAAAATAGTGACCAAAATTCTTTTTCCGAGAATGCTCTTATTCTTCCTATCTTTTCTTATTATTATTGTTTTCTTTTCTCCATCAAACCCAAAAGATTTTTTTAATCTGGATGTTTTTCTTCTAATAAGGCAAGTGTACTAAGAGTGCAAAACTCTTAGTACACTTGAAATTATACAGAACTGACATAAAATTAACTTTTCATCAAGACGTAGGAGCCTGTTTTTAGTCAATAATTCCCTAACATTGATGAAAAAGTACCAGTTCCACTGGCAAGTTTTTGTCACTTAGCAACTTTAGCTACATTTCCATTACAAATGTGTGCAAAACTTTGCCGATATTCCACTAATATCGAAAAACAAAAATTGCGATTTTGGTGTTTCCATTAAATAAGAAACCCAATTAAAATCACTCATTTGTTCTCACAAGTCATTAACAAACATGTTGCGCCTCCATCCTCTAACGACTTCCTGTTGTTTTCTTCTATGTGGCAACGTCTGCTTGTTGATCATGTGACTTGTGTGATGTGAGAAACTGTTTCTATTGCAGTTTTGTGAAATAAACCAATTTTCACAAAACTCATTCTAGTTCCAAAAGTTATTATTTATTTTTTGTTTTTACAAAAATCGAGTTTGTTTCTTCTTTTTTCAGAATTGCTGTGTTTCCTTTTAAGCAAATTTATTTTCAAAATCCCAAATTGTGCAATTACACAATCAATGGAAGCAACTTCTGTCAACTTTTCAGACTAAAGTAGCTGAATATTAGTCTGATTTTGTTGTCAGGTCTTGTTAAAGATCAGTGTTCGACTGCAGTCAGTTCACCCCCAGTCAGTAACAGCCCTATACACATGCACTAATCAGCCTCTTTCTGGCCAATAGTCATTTCTGCTTTACTATGACAAACTCAAAATCATTTGTGAAAGCTAAATGTTTCTTGATAAAATGGAGTTTTGAATGCTTTAGAAAATAAGGGAGTTACTTGATTCACTTATCCTTCATAGACACTAATCAGAATTTTGATCACTATCTTGTTCAGAGATTTTTTGTCCACTTATTGCCACCATGTGATATCCTGAAGAAGTATTTCTGTGATCAATCAAAATCATTTTTGCAAAAGGTAACGTCACGCCGCGTGTGTAAGAGAAGAGCGGGCTGTCACACAGGGCAAGGTTCGAGACAAACTGAATGCAGACATGTCACCATAAACAGCCTTCAGCATCCTTTATAAGTGATGAACATCATTACCAGGGTTAGCATGGTGAGAATTGCGCGCAGCTGTTCCTGGACAGCAAATAGACCATCACTTTAAATGGGAGATTTCCAACCAACTGCCAACATTTTCAAAGCTAACACTGGGCAACTTTGCTGTAACATATATCAGCTTCCTGAAGCTTCTCTTGTGCTTCTTCACCTTTAATCTCCTTTAATTGATGCTAGTAGCTAAATGAGTCGTCATCACTCAGTACTAGCTTCCTCAGCGAAGAGGGTTGTTTTAAAGATATTTAGCTTCCGATCAGATCAGATGACCATCAATCAAACGCGAAGTCTGCGGATTACTGGTCACCGTCTGAGAGTTTTACGAAACACACAACAAAGTGCGCCAAACAGTTTGAGGTTGATGATGCCGTATTAAGTTTTGATGTATTTAAGGCCTTGAGGAGAAAAAAAATCTGTCATTTAAATCATCCTTTACAATAATTATGTAATCTTCCAACAGAATTTAGACTTCAGGCTTAACAAAATCCCAAAAACAACCAAAAATCAAACCCCTGATTACTTGCTAGCTAAAGCCATTGTCATAGAAAAGCCATCATATTGGTTGCGGTCGCCATCAAGACAGGACATTGAGTCATTTTTTTATGTTAAGATGGATCGACGGAAAGATATTACTCCGATTGACCAAAGATAATTTATCACAGGAACATTTGCAACTCCTTTAATTATCTCTGGCGGCTGTTGCAACACTACATAACTTTAGAGGCAGGAACATCTGCTCTGTAACAAAAGAGTTGATGTAATGGCAGACAACGTTTCCCTCGGAGGCGGTTTGAGGACATCTGAGCTCACAGATCTCTACGAAACGATGTAGAAATGAGCTTGAGTACTGATAGTTCTTTTGTTTGATGTGAGATGGCATCAAACAATTGATTTTTATTTTTGGGAAATATTTGAATCTGGACCAAGTTTGAAAAGCAGACTTAAAATAAAACAAACAAAATCCCCAGGAGCAGCTTGGAAATCCAAAATGTGCTCGAGCAACTTTTGATCTCCCTGCGAAACGAATCACTTTGGCAGGGAGGAAACGTGGGGATAAACACAAGGGTTGTTAGTGACAATGAATTACAATGGATTTGTACTGTGAAGCATATCTGAGCGAATCCCTCCTGGTAAATATCACGATGGCTCTGATATCTGGCACGTGGGGATGGAGTGATCCTGTAGCGTGTGTGTAAATTCAAAGTATATAAAGAAAAAAAAAACCCTGTAACAGCTGTTGAACATCTCTGCTCATGGCTTTAATTTGGAAGTTAGCGATATTAGCTCCGCAGCTTCTTTGGGTGCTTATCGTGTATCTCTGAAGCTCAGGCTACGGTCGACAACGTTGAGGAGGTAAAGTCACACAAAGTCCACAGGAATGTGGCAAGTCAGACTCAATACTTCTGGTCACGTGAGAGCGGCTTGTTTTTGTCCGTACTGTTTCACTGTTTGTAGCAGAAATAGCTCTAAAACTGCAGCTGTGCTTTATGTGTTTATGTCCTCAGCAGCTAAATGATACAACTTTTAGCTTAGTCAGCAGATTTTTGTGTTTCCTCCCTCGCCCCCCCAAAGGCTTTTAAGGCCTGCTTCATACTCTGGCAGAGATTGCTGAGTCCTTTTGACCCTAAAGCGCGGTGGTGTAGCGTGGGGGGGGGGGCGGGGGCGGGGGGGGGGGGGGGGGG